>JAPEBW010000127.1:0-84583 GCA_027405785.1 Ophiocordyceps robertsii
CCCGCCGCACCTTACTTACTCCTATACGTATAACCTTCTTTACCTTAAGCCTACGATCTTTATACTCCCGTTTTAAGTCCCTTTATCGTTTAACGTCTCTTATAGCTAAGACTAGCTATTTTATAATTACTTCTTTAGCTTACTCTCCCGCAAGCCCCTACGCCTTTAATATAAAGGATATAAGCGAGCCCTTAAGCTCTATAAAAACGAGGCAGCTATCCTCTATAGCCTTAAGTCCCTCGGCGAGAGTTAAAACCTTTAAGTTTAAGCTTTTATATAAACCTACGCCGCCTTCCGTAGCCGCGCTTAAGCTAACGGATTTAACCTAAACTACGGCACCGTAAGGGACGGCCTATACTACCCTCTTTAAATACTTAACTTAGACGACTTACCTCCCGGCCTTATACTATAGCGAGGTCTAGACGGCCGGTTTCGCGGTAACTTAGCTATACCTCCCGCTTAGCTCTTACTATCTAAAAGCCCCCGCCGCCCGTATATTTTTTAAGGCGTAGCCGGAAATCTTTATTAGCGGAATAACTAGCTAATGCTTAACGCTTTAAGGTTAGCTAACCTCGCTATAGTCCTAAGATTTATAGTAGCCGCTATAGCTAGCGGAAACCCGCTTTAGCTAAACAACTAAAACGACGTCCGCGCTATCCTCGACTATATATCTAAGGCCTAGCTTAACTAGTTTATAGCCGGGTTTATAATAGCGTCTTAAGCGACTACGGCTAAAACCTTATCTCGCTTCGCACGCGGTCTAGCCCGTACTATAAAATCCCCTTCTTAGCCTATAGCCGCAATAGGCCTTAAGGACCTATTTAGTCCCTCCTAGCAAACGCTCTTCCCGGCCGCCGCTACGCTTAGCCCGGCTATATAGAGGCGCACGAGCGCCTTACTATAGTCTATCCGCCGTCCCTTCTTAACCGGAGGAGATAGCGATAACTAGCCTCGCGATATATTCCGCCGCCCGATCTTATAAGAGCTGCTAGTAGTAACTAATACGATCCTTAACGGACCCGGCTTTGTAGGCCTATACTCCGGCGATAAGATTATAATAATCGGGAGTTTCCGCCTAGCTATAAACTACGCTAAGTTCTACTTATAGGCCCGCGAAAAGTCTAAACGCGACCTAACTTTAACTTAAGCAATAAAGTTCTTAAGCTTTAATATCCGCCTTATTAGCTATACCGACTACGCGCTTTATATTCTCGCCCTTAAGGCCCCCTTTATATAAAGGTTCTTCGAGACTATTAAGCACGTTTAAAACCTTAAAAGCGAGGAGTTAAGCATTAAGGCTATTAAGGACCTTATTACCCGCTTTTAAGCGGGAATATAGATATTTAATACCCCGGTGCTTACTATACCCGTTAATATTAGCGGGATAGCGTACTTTTACCTTAATACCTTTTTAGTAGCTAGACGTATATCGGTCGGCGGAAAGGCGTAGGTAGTAGCGCCGCGTAAAAAGGATAATAGGTCGGAAAGCTTAGCAACGGAAAGCAAGGGATAACTATAATAGCGGCAATAAGCAAGATATAATATCTTGCTTATAGGCGGCCTATAAAACTAGTAAGTAGAACGGGAGACTTAGCGGAGGATTAAAAAACGGTATAAGAAAGGTAAGTAAGATAATAATATAAGATAAGGCCTAAATAAAGCTAGTCTCTCGTAATATATCCCGCCGGGGAACTTAAGTATGCCCCGGCGCGGAGACTCCTTACTACCTAGCAAGGGCCCGAATATACGCCTTAAAGAAAAGTCGGAAAAACGTTATTATAAGTTTTAGCTAAACGCGCTAATTACCTTAATAAGAATAAAGCCGCACAACTAAATATAAAGTAAGGATCTACGATAAAGCCGCCTACTAACTATCTTAAGCTACCCGGCTACTATTAGCCGGATAGGCCGATAAAACTATCGGAAGGATAAAGACGGCGCACTACTAATACGGCGCAAAATCGCTACTATAAAGCTATTACCTAGCACCCCCTTTACTTTATCCTTACTTTAAACTAACGAGGACGTCGGCTTTTCTTTCTTACCCGGGGGAGTTATTACGGAATTTAAACGGCTATGCCCGGACTCCTTACTTTACTCCTAAGGAAGCCTTACGGAACCCTACGATAAGAACGCCCGGAGCATATACTACGAAGGCTCGCCTAAGGAGATACGATAAACATTACCGGTCGGACCTTACTAAGGTTTTTAGGATATAACTATAGATAGTTAGGAGCCTACCTAACTATAGTTTACGATATATCTAACTATAAGAGATACCGTGGAAACTATTAAGCGGATTCCGCTAGTATCTTTAGGGGATTTTTAAGGATTTCCGCGGGATATCCTAATTATAGTTCGACCCGTTTTTAACTACGGAAGCACCCCGGAAGATATAGAACAAACCTTACCGCGATTTTTAAGGGATATTTAAGGATATTTAAGGGATTTCCCTAATTATAGTCTATAGTGTTTTTAACCGGGCTTATACTTAGTTTATTAAGCGATTCTACGAGGATATCTACGGTTTACTTTATATACTACGGATAGTATAGTTAAAGATCCTTAAAATTAGCTTAAAGAACTAAGTATAAAGTAGCTAGCTATGCCTTTAAGAAATAAATAAGCTTTTTACTATTTCTAAACCCCTATATACGATTATGTACGGTAATTAGTCCGTTATACCGGCCTGACTAGCGGTAATTAGTCCGTAGTACCGGCCCCGACCGGCGGTAATTAGTCCGTAGTACCGGCCCCGACTAGCGGTAATTAGTCCGCGCCCTATCCCTTTATCCTTACGCTATAAGGCGTAGTACTTACTTTATTATAAGACTAAAGCTTATAAAAAGGAAAGTCTCTTAGCTTTAATTATAAAGGCCTATTAACTACTTATTAAGTTAAGACTAAAAGCGGGGCTTTTTACTTAGTATATTCCTTATACTTAGTTAGCTTATACTATTAATACTATTTTTATAATTATCCCCCCCTTATAATAAACGCCCTTAGCTATTTAGTTAAAAGTATATTAAATATACTATTATAAGGAATTTAGTAATATAAAGTTATAGTTATATCCTTAATTAATATTATTATATAAGTACGTATAGTTAAAATATAGTAGTATATACGCTTAGTAGTTATATATAATTAAATATAGCATTAAATATATAAGGTTATATATAAGGTTATAGTAATATTAATTGCCTTTAAGCAATTATAAGTATTATGCTTTTATATTAGTAGTAATATACTAGTTAAAAGTTTATTATACTTATTCCTATACTTTTTATTTTTTCTTCCCCTCTTTAACTCTTCCGCAATTATTTACTATTAAGTTCTTTATACCTTTTCGCTCCTTATTTAATATATATTCTATACCTCTTTATTATCGCTAATATACCTTATACTTTAAAGCCGCGCTTAATTAATAAGCGCGCCGATTTCTTATATTAAATATAGTATTAACTCTTAAGGGGTTCGCCCTTAAAGCGTTATAGTCGCGACTAAGGTTCTCCTTAAGTCCTTAACTCTCTTTTAGCTAAAAAGGCCGATACTAATACTAAAAGAAGTTAAGCTAAGAAGACGCTTAGCTCGCTATTATCTTATAATAAGGGAGCACCTCTTAAAAAGGTACTTATACTTAACCTTATACTTATCTTTAAGGATAAGCCTATTAATATGCCTATTAACGATTAATAAGTATAAGGTAAGTCCCTTATCCTTAGTATTAGTAGTATTAATAATAATACTACTCCTTAAGAGTAGTAGTAATAATAAGACCGATTAGGCCTTAAGATACTAGCGATACTTAGCTATAATGCTTTACTTATTACGCCTCCTCTTAAGGAAAAGTAGCTTAATATAATAAGTAATAGCGATAGCGATAGCGATAATAATACTTAAATTAATATAAGCAATAATAAGGCTAATATCCTTATTATTTTATAAGCGAAACGTATATAGTTTAAAGCTAAAGCCCGCGCTATCTATACTAGCGGTATAATACTTACTAAACTTTAATATATATATTATTTCTATACCGCTATTATAGCTTATAAGATATTTAAGCTAAAGCCTATTAAGGTTATAAAGATTAAGTATATTTTCTTTAACATTACCTCCATAAGGTATAAGTAATACTATTAGTATATAGCTACTTATAATTAAGTATATTATTAATTAATTAGAACTATTAATTAAATTCGTTATTACTATTTATTAGCTAATTGTTATATAAGCGGCTATACTTATAGCTAGCGACTATATTAATATCGTCGCTATACTTAATTATATTTAGGAGCTTAATATACTTAACGTTAATAATACCGACTTTAAGGACGATAATAGCGATAATAATACTTTTATATTTAGCGAGAAGGCTCGCCGCTATCTCGCTATAAGGGCCTAGTATCTTTATAAAGCGTTTAATATTACTAAAATAACTTATTAAAAGGAGAACGGCATTATAAGTACTAAAAGGATATAATAGTAATTAATATATAATTAATATACTAGTAATTAGCTAACAATCTCTTAGTCTTAGTATAGCGACTATATACTTATCGATAAGCGGCGCGAGCTACTTACCCGGTTAACCTTAGCGCCGCCTTTTAATATTAACGTAGCTAGTTTAAAGTCCTATACTTAAGAAGTATAGTTAAAACTCCGGCTACTTATAAGCAATACAGGCTATACGTCTTAGCAATACGCCTTACTTATTATAAAGGCGGAGGTAAGTGCTATGCTAATTAAGATATAGCTAATAAAGGAAAAGAGAATACCGATATTTCCCTCTTTAACTAATATAGATAAGGGGACTATTTAGTAGGTTCCCGCGATACTAGCGAAGTATTAATATAGGTAAAAGACGGTTTAAGTTTATTTTTTCTTTTATCTTTCTTTTATCTCTTCTTTATTAATAATATAAGGTAGTAATAGCTTAGCTTATAGTTTCTTTCTTTTATAGCTATCGTTTTAAGGAGGACTTAGCTTAGCTTAACATTTTCTTTTAGTTATTTACTTTTACTTACTTTTCTTCCCCGTTTTATATTTTACTAATTTATAAATAGTTACCTTAACTAAGGATATAGTTAATTAGTAGTAAATTAGTACTAAGTTAATAAAGAATTGTAACTTAATAAGTTAGTTATCCTTATACCCTTAGTATCTTAGCTTTTACTTAGTTTTACTTTTTTTTTTTTTTTTAGTAAGGTTAGTAAAGTATTCGCTAATAAGTGCTTAACTATTTACTATATCCTTAGTATTAACTTATTAGTTATACTTTATTAGCTATCCTTTTTACTTAACTAAGAAAAAAGTATTACTTTTAACGCGTTTCTTATTTAGTATTTCTTAAACTTTTTATTCGCTTTCTTTATTTTAAAGGTTAGGTATTATTAATAGTTTAGCGCCTTCTTAATCGCTTAGCCTTTCCTTTAAAGGTTTTAATAAGCTAAGATAGAATATATTATATATATATAAATACTTATCTAAAAGAGCTAAATAAAAAGCTTACTTTTTAATAGCTTATAGTACTTAAAAAGGCCTAATATACTTAGGAGATAGCTTTCGTTTTTCGTTCTTAAGGCGTAAATTCTTTATAAAAAGCGTAATAAAGTTACTAACTTTAAATAAAAGTAATTAGTGCTTAAGGTTATAGTACTTTACTTATGCTTTAGTAGCTTTTTATTAGTATTCCTTAAGTTATTATCGTAAAGCTTTTAGCTTATTAATTCTTACTCTTACTTTAAGCACCTCCTTTTTCATAACGTCGTCTTTAATATTAATATAAAAGTTTAGCTTATAGCTAAAAAGGACCTTATTAAGGGATAGCTTAATAGTAGTATTAGTTATGTTATTATATATAAATTATCCTACTAGGAGAAAGGACGCTTAGTTTATCTATTTTAAATTTATAAAGTATCTTAAGTAATAGTATATTACTTAATTTATATGTTTTATTTACCTATTAGTTTAAAGGTAAAACGCTATTAATAACTTATATTTTACTTATAAGATAAAACATAAGTCTAATTAAAACTAACTAGTAAATAGTAATCTTCTATTTATAACTACGCCTTTTAAAGGCCTATATACTAACTTAAAATTATAATAGAATACCCTTACTAGCTTAGGCGCGTTTATTATCTTAAAATACGGAATAAAAAGGTAGTACTTAGTATATTAGTTTACGATTATTAATATTATATTAACTTCTTACCGCTTATATTATACTTTTAGCAAACTTATAATAAAGTTTATTAATAGTTCTTCTTATAGTTATACGGGGTATAGTAATAATTATATAGTGCTATAAAGGCAATACCTCCTTAATACGGCGCCTTAATATACTAAGTATTTTAAGATATATTAATTAATATCCCTTACTATATTCTCTTAGTAAAAATTCCTTAATAGTAATTTACTTATTTATCGGCCTTTAAAGTATCTTATTAATAAGTCGTTATAGTAAAGTTATATTAACTTTTATCGTAAGGTAGTATTAAAAGGTATTATAATTCGTCCCTTTTATAGTAATAATCTATTTAATCGTAATAATTAAGGATACTTCTCTTTTAAGAAGTTTTTAATCGCTTTTTATTAAGCAATTACTATATCTTCGCTTTAAGTACTTTTTAGCAATTCTAGTAAAGTATTAAGAACTTCTATAGCGTATACTAAAAGGCTATAAGCTATATCTCTTATAGTCTTTCTTAAAAGTAGCTATTTATAACTAGCTCTTTTTTTAGCTTATATAGCTAGCTACTTAAAGTCCGCTTTTAAGTTAGTAGTAGTTTACTATATAAAAGCTTATATATTTTCCTTATATAAAAGCAACTCGCTATACTTATACCGGCTAAAGGTTAAGCTTTCTTTTACTTATAAAGACTTTTTATTATCCCTTTATAGATTATTAGTAGTTATATAATTTATTAGTATTAGTTTTAACTAAAGCTTTAGTTATAACTTTATAAATAAGGGCTTCTTGCCCTTATATTTAATTATTCTTAACAGTATATTAGCCGGGTTTAATTTCCTTACCCTATACTTAATCGTAAAGTCGAATAATACTAAGTATATATACTATCGTGCTTATCTTTAATTAAGGGAGGTTTAGCGTATAAACGTTAAAAAGTTAAAATAGTTAAATAAGTCCTTTCCTTATTACGCGGCTCCTTTAATATAGTATTATTAGTATTTAAATAACTTTATAATAGTAAATAGTTCTTAGTTTAAGACTTTATAGTTTAACTTAGCCTTAGTAAACTTTTTAAACTAAAATGCAATTAAATAATAGCGACTTTTATCGTAAAGCTAAGATAAAATGCCCGCTATTATATATTATAATATATTAGTTTTAATTTAAGTATACTTCTTTAAGTTATAATATTAAAGTAAAGGTATATTAATAAATACGTTCTTTAAAGACTAAAACGCTATAAATTCGGTTGCGTTTAAGTTTACTTTCCTTAGCTTCTTATTATTACTATTACCTTTTAATAGTATAGTAAAAGGTATTACTATATAAGAGTAGCGGTAGATAAAACGATAGTAGTAGTTATAAAACTTAAGGAAGACTTAAATATCTTAATAAGTATTAAGTGCTAGCTATTTAGCGATTACTTTTACTTATTAAGGATCTACTAATATCTTATTAATTAATAAAATAAAACTAAGGAACTTAACTAATTACTAATAAAATATATATTTAAATAGCTTTATAAATAGTTATGCCGCGCGTAGCCTCTTTATAACTTATTAAAAGTATTTAGTATATTCCTTTTTTATTTATAAGAAGATAAGGATATTATTAAGATATACTATATAAATAGTATTAATAAGGCCTTTTAATACTTAATTAATATAGCTTGAAAAATTAAAAACTCTTCGCGAACTAAACACTCGCCCGCAGCGGGTGCGTATCGCGTCTAAAACTCTTATTAATAATAGGAATTAATTCGGCGGTATCGGTTACCCCCCTCGGGATAATGTCGTAGCGTGGCCGGGGGACGCGGGGGCGAGGGGGTAGTCCGCCTTATACCGGCATCGACCGCAGCGCTTAGCGCGACGAAACGCCCTTAAGCTTTATGTACTTAAATAGAGAGCTAAATATACTTAGACGAGATAATAGCGCGTAGCCCGGCCGGACTATACGCAATACCGACGAAAAGAAGGCCTATAACGAAATCGCGGGTATAGTCCCGTATATATAGTTCGACTAAGTATAAGTAATAGTAGAAACCCTCCTCCGCTTTAAGGAGCGCGCTAAGAGCGCGCTAACTATAGTGCGGGCCGACTTTAGGCTTTATAAGGCTATTTAAAGCGCGATAAAGGAAGCTATTTACGAGGAACTAAGATAAGGCCGAGCTTAAGGCTTAAGGGGAGGACTTAAAATAACTTAAGTAATAGTAGTAGTAGGCCTTAAAGGGCCGGCACGATATAACGTAAAGATAAAGCCGGTCCCGCCCCGGTATAAACGCAAGCTAGTAGTAGTCTTAATAGGAGCGACGCCGGATATCCTAAACCGCGAGCCGAAGGATATAGTAAAAGCAATTAATATAGCGCTTAATATCTCTTCCGCTATAGTAGCGAGACGCCTCCTAAGCGGGGATATCGCGGTAACGTTTAATATAGCGGCACGACCTTATTAGCAGAACTAAGACTAAGGAAGGAGCGTCTTTAGACCGGAGGCGGCGATAGCACGTAAGGCTTATATAGTAATTACGAAGAATGTCCTTATAAGGGTCTTTAAGACTAATAAGACGCTCTTAATTAAGGAGATCGCTAATATTAATAAAGTAAAAGTTATATAGGCGCGAGTAATATGCCCTTAAACTAAGACCTTAATAGCTATAACCCTTATTATTAATATAGGCAGCTTAGCGGAGGCTAATAAGCTATATAATATAAGCTTATTCCTTAAAGCCTAGATATTTTAATGCGAGCTATATAATAAATCGGTTAAACTTACTTAATATTATAACTACTATAAATACGGGTATATCGCTAGACGTTATACCTTAATATAGCTCTATGCTTACTATAAGGGGACCTTATATATAGGCGGCGAGGATAAGTGCCGCGTAAAGAAGGGCGAAATCCCTTATAACTATATATCTTATAGCGGGCAGCACTTAGCATAGTCCTACACCTACCTTATAGCGGTAAAAGCTTAGGATAAGGCAAGGGACTACTACTTAAACCGCCTATAATGCTTCGCTAGTACTTACGGCTAACCGGACCTTTAAATCCCCCTCCCCTCTATAAAGGATTAAGGGCTTACTTCGTTATAAGCGCGGAAACGCCTTAAGCGGCCGAGAAAAGACGGATAGATACCGTCGGCCCTGCCGGCTAAGGTATAAGCAGTAGGCACTAACCTAAGTAATATTAAACGCTATATAAGATAATAAAGCGTATCGCTCCTAACTTAAGCTATTACTTTATCTTAAACAACGAACTTTACCTTAACCCCTTACGTATAAAATTAAAGATCCTCTATTAAAATATATAAAAGAGATATAAGCTAGCACGACTAGCCCTTAGCTACCGCGCCGAGTATAATATAATAGCGCTTTAGGAGATAGAGAAAACATAAGGCTTAAGGGCCCCGCCCTTAAAGGGCGTACTATACTAGCTAGTTTACGGGGAGGGCCGTAACGCAATATATATTTATAAGAGGCATAACGCGGGGACGTAGATACCTTAAACCGGATGCGACTAAGGGAAGATAACCTTTAGCGACGGCACGAGGTTAAGGTCTTTATACTCGCTACCGGAGGGAATTTAGACAGGCCTAGCTAGGGCCTTAAGTAAGGTTAATAGCTAAGGCCCGCTAGTCTTAGTAAGGGACTTTAATATTTATTACCCGCTTTAAGACGCCTATAACCGGACTTCCGACGGGGTAAAACAGTTCGTTAAGGAGGCCGCGCGGCTCCGGCTTAAGCTAGCTACGCTAAGAAGGGAATATATACGTTTCTTCTATAGATATAGAGATAGTACGATCGACCTTATATAGGCCACGACGGAAACGGCTATATAGTTTATCGGCCTAAACTTAGACTTTATAAGGTCCGACTATATCTTATAAGTAGTCTTATTTAAGATAAGCTTTAAGTTAAGGGAGGTATTAGCTATGCTAAGGTAGAAGGAGGCGGAAAAGAAAAGGGTTAAGGCGGAAACCCTATCCCGGCTTAAGATATAATAGCCTACGCTCCGTAGCCTATAAGAGATCGATGCGGAAATAGATAGCTTATATAACGATCTTAATAAGATTGCCCGCGCGATAGTCCCGCACTAAAAGTAAGCAATCTTAAGGGGCAATATATAGTTTACCCCGGAGGCGACTTAAGCTACTTAAGCTGCGAAAAGGGCCTAGAGACACTATAAGGGATATAGGACTTAAGCAAACTAAGAAGCGCTATAAGAAGCGGCTATAGCCTAAAAGCGAGCTATACGCAACGCGAGACGGGAACACTAAAAAGACTTCTTTAAGGAGATTAGCGCTAATAATACTAAGCTATAAAACGTTAAACGGTAGGCGCGGCTACGCAATAGGCTACCCCTAGACCTAGCGCACTTACTACTATTAATAAGCAAGGGCTATAAATACTAACTAACCCCCGACTTCGAAAAGAAAGCTTAACTCTTAGCGGAACGATTCTTTTTAGCTAAAGCCGCAACGCTTTTAAGACCTCCCCGGCGCGCGGCTAAGAGGGAACTTTTTATAGAACGGCGTATCGACCTTACGGATATATCTTAAGCAATAAGCAAAATAGCGAGTTAAAAAGCGGTAGGCCTAGATAAAGTTCCCCTTAGCTTCCTTAAGCTCTACGGCCTAGCGCTCTTAGCCCGGCTAGCGATAATCTTTACGGCCTATATAAAGATATCGCACTTTCCGACCTAGTTCCGGTCCGCGAATATAGTAGTGCTAAGAAAACTAAGGAAGAAACCCGGGGTATACCGCACTACCGGGGGGTAGAGACCTATTTCCCTCCTACTAACGATAAGTAAGATCTTAAAGTGGATTTTAGCCTAAAGACTCGCGACCGCGGCGGAAGTAAACGGGGTCTTGCTTAAAGGATAGTTCGGGAATAAAAAGGAGAGGTTTATAAAGGCGGCAATACTTTAAGTAATAAAACTAATATGCGTAACGTAAGCTAAAAAAGGGATCGTATCGTTCCTTTAACTTAATATTAAGGGGGCCTTCGATATAGTTAACTATAAGAAACTCTTAAGGGAACTTACCCTTTAAAGCTACCTTAGGTAGTTTATAGGGCTAGCCCGTAGCTTTATAAATAAACGCTACTTAACCTTCTATTTTAATAAAAGAAAGGCTATACTAGTCCGAATTACTACTAAGGTCCCTTAAGGCTCGCCGCTTTCCCCGATCTTATTCCTTTACTATATAATACCCTTTTATAAAAGATTAAAAAAGCTAAAGGGAGTTTATATTATCGGTTTCGCTAACAATACGAATATCCTTAGTATTAGCCCTAACGAGGGATCGACAATAGCGCGGCTTAAGGCGGCTTAAGAGGTATACGCTATATAGGTAAAGGAGTTCGCGGTAAACTTTAAACCTTTAAAGAGTAAGCTTATCTACTTTATAAGAAAATATAAGGCAATTACGACCCTTATCCGCCTTAAGGCCGCTATAGTAGTGCCGGTCTAAGACGCTAGGCTCTTAAGGGTATAAGTAGACTATAAGCTTAAGTAGAAAGCATACCTTAATAAGTTACGCGCTAAGCTAAAAAGGCAGAAACTAGCCCTTATAAGGCTCGTAGCGTCTATATAAGGATATACCTTACTTAAGGCCCGGGAAGTTTATAGTAAAGTCGTCTATTCCTTTATAGTATATGCTATAGTTACGTTTTACGAGATAACCCCGGCGGATAAAAAGCCCCGCGGGATAGCCGCGAAACTAGCACGGGATTAAACCGCCTGCCTCCGGATAGTCGCGGGAGCCTACTAAGCTACCTTAGTCTACTAGCTTAAAGCCGAAACCTAAGTCCCGCTAATCGACCTTTACCTAAACTAAAGAATAGCCGACACCCTTAAGAGACTAAAAGACTCCGGAATCCTAAACTAAATCTAACGCGCGTCTATATCGGTAGCGAGATTGCTCCGGCAATATAAATAACGATTAAGGCGGCCTACGCTCTTAAGACTACCGCTCGCGGAGGTATTAAGGGGGGTATAGTTTTAAGTCGGGTCCGGCGAGCTTTAAGAGAAGAAAATAATAGAGGAAATCCTCTTCGAAAAATAGGCTAAATAGTAAAGCTTAAAGGAGGAACTTATTAAATAGCGCCGGACTATGCTTTACCCCGCCGACTTACCGCCCCGGTTCGATAAGGCCGTGGCGCTTAACCGTTATAAGGCGTTGCTTAAGTACTTAAGCTCTATAATTACTTAAATGCGAACCGGAGTAATAGGCCTTAAAGATTTCCTATTCCGCTATAACGTACCCGGAGTAATATCGCCCCTTTATAACTATAAGCAACGACGGGATACTATTTACCACGCGATAATAAGCTATAAGCTAACTAGTAAGGTAAGGGGGACGCTACTATAGCGACTCCGTAATATAGGCGAGGTGCGGGCGAAGCTTTAAAAATAGGAGATAGCGGCTACGCTAGTAAGATAGTTCTTAGGCCTAAGGCGCCTACGATAATTCGATTTAGTAATACGATTATACTAAGGGGAAGATAAGGTATACGCGGCGGCTCCGGCTATACCTTAGTTAAGAGGGGATACTTATTAATTAAATCGTCCCCTTAGCTCGCCTTAAGGGGATAACCTACTAATATAATAAACGCTATAAAGCACTAAAACGCTAAAACCTCCCCCTCTTAAGACCTTACTTAGCTTATAGGGCCCTTACCGGACTTACCTTAAGCTAGCGCTTTAGCTAGCTTCTCTTCTTAATCCCCCCCCCTTAATACTACCTTTTTACCTTAACTAATATCCGAGCTTATTATTATTGTCCTTAGCGCCGCGCCGGGTGCGACTAAGAGTAATAGCGGACTTCCTTATTTAAGGAGTGCTATAAGAACGCCCCGCCTAGCTACGATTATAAGTCGGAGTAACTAATACCCTCCCCCTCCCGCGCCTATAGCGACTTAAGGTCGCGGCGGGAGTAGATATAAAAGAAGTTATCCCGTTAATAGCCCGCTAAAGCGTCTGCTTCGGGGCTTATAAGGTTCCCGCTATTAGCGTTAAAGGCGGCATAAGACTAAGCCGGGTAAGGCGACTTAAATAATACTTAGTCGACTAAGCGGAATTAAGCATTATAAGAAAATTAAGAGGAAGAGACCCCGCCTTATTATAAGCGAAAAACTAAAAGTACTTAAGGTTTAAGCTAAAGTCTTTAGTATCCCCTTCCTTACTAGCTAGGTTAAGAGCGTAGATAGCGCGAACACGCTTTAAGGCAGGGACTGCGGGGCTATTAGCCTTAAAGGCACTACTCTTAAAGAGGCTATAAGCCCGCTTTAGCGTAAGCGGGGGGACATCGCGGCCCGCGGTTAGGCTAGGAGTAGGAGAGGCAAGGAGTAATATAAAGTCGTTATCGTTATCGCTATTACCGCCGCTCTTATAGTCGGAAACGATAAGGACTAAGTTAAGACCGGGCAGGGGACTATCCTTATCTTTAAGGACCTTAGTCTCGGCCTTATTAGCGTCGTCGTCGTCCTTATCTAGCTCCTCCTTTAACTCGTTATTACCGACGTTAAGCTTAGGCTCCCCTAAGTCGGATATAACGTCGGCCTCGATAGCCTTCCCCTTACCCTTGCCCTTAAGCACTCCCTTATACTTAAGCTCTTAGGCGAGAGCGGCGCGCTCTTAAGTATAAGCCTTAGCGAGAGCTTTAGCTTAAGCCTTCTTCTTAGCCTTAGCTTCGGCCTTAAAGTCCTTTAAGACAATAAGAACCTTAAGTAGCGGGGGCTTAAGCGGTGCGAGGGCGGCACGAGCACGTATAAGGTCTAGGTCGGGTAAACGACCCTTAAGGGCGATATCTTAGCCCTTATAGCCGCTAAAGCTAAGGTAATCGGCTACTATAAATAGCGTATTCTTTATGCTTTTTAAGTTCCGGGCTATAGCGTAAACGGTTTAGTAAATAACTATAATAATGCCGTTAACCTTATTAGCGAGCTTAGCGTTAGCCTTACGGGCCGCGCGCGCGTCGTTAACGAAGCGGCTAAGGGTAAAGGCGAGTAGCTTAACGTTTTCGTTAAGGGAGGTAAGACTAAGGGGAGCACTAAACGCGAAAGCCCGTATTATAGTAGCGCCGGCACGCTATCGAAGCTCTATCGCCGCGAAGGCGAGCTTTATATATATAAAGCGCTTAATAAGCCGACCGGATTTATACGACTCCTTTTAAGCGGCGTAAAGCTTATAAGCCATATCCTCGCTTATAGCGGTAAGCTATAAAGGGGATTAGCCGAAGTATATAAGCGGGTTTAATATAAGATTACTTACTTAAAAATAAGATTAGTTACTTAAGGAGTACGTAATACACGCTTTTATAAAGATAGCTAAGAGAGGATTAGCTACGTATACTATACGCGCCTATATAGCAAGCACGATTTAGATATATATAGGCTTAGTTTTAATAGCCTTAGAAAACTATAAGCGTATCGTCGCTTAATAGACGGCCTATATATATATAATAAGGAATTTTACGCTTAGTGCTACGATAGGCCTAGGCCTCTTTATCCTCGGTATTTTTACCTAGCAGTTTAAGGAGCGGACTTATATTAAAGTTAAAAAAAGTAACTTTCTTCTTCGGTATAGTAGCGATAAAGACGATAAGTACGACGACGGAGGAACGGCGGGTATATAAATAAAGCGGGGCGGTAAGTATATAATAAGCTTATAAGAAAGATAAGCGCGTCTTTAAAAGAAGGAGAAGAAATACGAGCGCACGCGCGCGGTAAGTAAGAAGCTTTATCTCCGAAGCTAAGCGCGGGATTAGTAACTAAGCGGCGCGAATAAATAACGGTCTTAATTAAGAATATACGCGTATAGCGGGGCGCCGAATTCCTATTAACGGGGACTACTATAGGCCTACTCTTTAAAGGTCGCGCTACTTATAAGAAGGGCGCGGGTCGAAATCCCGCTTACCCCTCCCGCCCTTATATTAAGAAGGTAGATAAGGGGGATAAGAGAGGGTTTACTGCCTATACCCTAGGCCTAAAGCGCGATGCTCCGGACCGCGGGCCGCTAAAGTTAGTAGCGGCCCCGGCCTTGCTAGGCCGCGTTAAACTGCTTAGCGAGCGGGATATACTCGCGGCGGAAGGCGCACTCCCTTTTTCCTTATATAAAGTTATAAGACCTCGTGCGAGGCGGACTAAGCACGAATAAGGGGAGGTTTTACCTTAAGCACTCCGGATTTTCCTTCCTATTTATAAACATCGAATTTCTAAAAACCTAAATTAAGTCCTTAGCGTAAACTTAATAATAATAATAATATAGCTTTAAAAAGTAGCTAAAGTATTAATAAAGCTAAATAGCATAATAAAGTATTTAAAGTATTTATAGCGTAATTAAAAAGCTATCTTTTACTTATTACCTTTTTTTATATAAATATACTAATATACGTTTTAAATATTAATCTTAAAAAAGAATTTAGCTTTTTAGTAGCGGTTAAGGATCTTTAAAATAAAAGGTAAATAGTACCGATTTTTCTATATAACGCGGTTAAGTCCTTAATAGTCTATATAAAGATAAAGGCTACCGTTTTTCTTAAAGATAAAAAGATTTAGTATGCTTATTAAGCTTTAGAATTCTTAAATAATACTATATCTTTTTATTATAAGCTATACTATAAGAAGAGCTATAGTTATACTATAGCGAACGACCTAAAGTTAGGCCGATATATAGCTAAAGTTATATAAGACTTTACCTAAACTCGGCCTAAGTTTAACCTAAACTTAACTTAAGTACGGGCTACTTAAGCGACCCTTATAAAGTACGAAGCTACGTAGCCTAAATAGAGATTTCCCCCTTCCCTCTTTAGCTTTAAATAAATAATTATTCGGCTATATACTACTAAACTAAGTATATATAGGCCCTTAATATATTTAAAGCTCCTTTTAAACGAGGTTATATAACTTAAGAAGAGACTTACTAACTATAATATAGCGCGAGTAAGAAGCTTACTTAGTATAAGGGGGCTATGCTTATAAGGCCTAGGAGGGAAGGCTAAGAGAGGCCGATATCTAAACGAGGGTCGAATAAGCGATCCTTTCGCTATAAGCGGGGGCCGTTAAAATAAGCTACTAAGTTTAAGCAAGCTAGTAGTAGATTTAATAGCTAATAAGCTAGTTTAAGGCCTAAATATAAAAGCTAAAGGAGACGGTAAGGATATATATATAAGGAGGGGCCGGCTTACTAATTAGTAGTTTAATACTACCTTATAATATAATAGCGGGGGCCGTAATACCCGCAATAAAAAAGGAAGTAATAAAGAAAAAGGACTAGTAAAAGCTACTCTTAGCGCTAAGGAAATTCGACGGCTAGCGGCGCTACTTTACGCCTTAAGCACAATATATATAAGAAAAGTATAAAATCGACTAAGACTTCTTTTTAAGCTTAAAGGAGGTTTTTTACTTAATTTATAACTACCTAAATACGGGGCTATAATAAACTATAGCGACTTACTACGGCACTAGCGCGGACTAAGGTTACGATTAATAAGAATTCCTTAAGTACCTCGATTTAATCTACCTTAACGTCGATATTTAATCGCTAGCGGCGGCGGCTATCCGCACGATTAAATAAAAAGAGAACTAAACGTTCGCGGCGTTCCTCCTTAAGTTCGAGTAAAGGCTTTTTAAGGCGGGAGGGGGGTTATAGCTATATAATATATAGATCGTGTTCTTAAAGGGCGCCTTAGGCCTTCGCTTTAAGGAGGCGCTCGCGATAGTCGACCTCCTAACCTTAAGCTTCTCGGCATATACTAATCGAGTAGCGTAGATCGCGGTAAAGCTAAAAAGGGTCTAGCAAACTAAGTAGCTATTTTAAGGCCGGAAGAAGATAACGGGGGGGGGAACTTAAGACCGAAAAGACTTAAAGGGTAATACCTTAATAAGTAAAATTAACGCTATAACTTAGCTAAGAGGAGGATAAAGCCGGCTTAATATATAAAGGTATTTCGCTTATAGAATAATAAGGCATATCGCCCGCTTTTATAAAAAGAAAAAAGAAGGAACCTTATAGGTAGCCGTAGCTATAACTAAAAAGGTAATTAAAGTAAATTCCGATTTAAGAAAAGAGGAACCTTAATATAAAGTTAGGCGCTAAGGGAAAAGGAGAAATAGTAAGCGGCTTAAAGGTTAATAAGGAAGCACCTTATGCTAAACTTAGTACTGCTTAAGGTTAATATTAATAAAAAGAAGGGGCTTAATATACTTATAGATATAAGCTATAACTACTATATTATAGTAAGCGAGGGGGTAGCGATAAGGCTATAAATACCCTTTACGGATAAGATAAGGAGGCTACTATAGCCTTTCTTAAAGGACGTACTAACGCTTTAAATAAAGGGGATCGTAGCGTTTAAGATAAAGATTAACGGGCACTTAAAATAGATATTCGCCTATATAGTACCGGAGTTAAGCTACGATATATTCTTAAGGAGACCGTAGATAAAGAAGAATAAGGTAGTTTATAATGCTAGGGGGGATTAAATCCGGCATAAAAAAGCGGGGATTTAGATTAGCCTTTAAGAATTAAAGAAAGCCGTAAAGATCGCGAATATTTAAAAGGCGAAGCTAGTAAGCGCCTTTATCTTTATAACGGAGTGCCGATAAGAAAGGGCTTAAAAGGATAGCTAGGGGCGATAACGAGCGCTTAATATAAGGGCGGTTATAATAAAGGATATAAAGAAAGCCCTTTAGCTAAAGACGCTAGTTAACTTAGTAGACTATATCCCGGCTTAAGCACTATAAGCTTATCTAAACCTTTTTATACCTATAAAGGCATTTAAGTAACCCCCGTTTTAACTAAGTATAGACTATAAGATCTATCTTACTTTAAATAAGGACGGTAAGGAGCCGCTACTATTATAAGGGCCCCTTTATAATATATTAAAAGAAGAACTCCTTATCCTTTAAAAGACCTTAAACGAGCTACTAAAAGCAAACCTTATTCGCTTAAGTAGTTCGTTAGCCGCGGCGCTAGTATTGTTTATAAGGAAGGCTAATAGCTAACTACGCTTTTACTATAACTACTAAGCCTTAAATATAATTATAAAAAGAGATTAGTATACGCTACTATTAATTATAAAAACGCTAAGGATACTAATAAAGGTATATTAGTTTATAAAACTTAACGTTATTATAGCGTTTTATAAGATTAAAATCGTAAAGGGCTACGAGTTTAAAATAGCCTTTTAAACGAGGTTTAAACTATTTAAATAGTAAGTATGCCTATTTAGCTTTATAAAAATACCGGCTACCTTATAGCGCTATATTAACTAAGTGCTAAAGGACTACCTTTATAAGTTCGTTATAGCGTATATAGATAATATCTTAATTTACTTATTAAGGTCGCTCCGTAACTACTAAAAAAAAGTAGTAAAGGTGCTTAAAAAGTTATAAGAAGTAGGCCTTATACTAAACCTATAAAAATACGACTTTATAACGAAAGAAGTAAAGTACTTAGGTTTTATTATATAAGCCGGGGGTAAGGTTTAGTATAACTTAAAGAAGATTTAAGCTATTTAGATATAGTAAGCGCTAAGGAACGTAAGGGGCGTTTAAAGCTTCTTTAGGTTTGCGAATTATTATTATGCCTTTATCCCGCTTTACGCTAAGGCCTCGCGGTGCTTAAACGGCCTTTATAAAAAGAATATAACGTTCTTATAAACTAATAAGCACTAAGCTACGTTTAAGTTTATCTAAGAGGCATTTTATAACGCGCTAATACTATAGCTATATAACCTTAAGAGGGAAACGTACTTAAAGGCAGACTACTCCGGATACGCGATAAGCGGCGTATTAATATAAGTAAGACTAAACGGGATATAATATTTAATAAGGTTCTTCTTAAAACGACTTAATATAACGGAGTATAACTACTTAATTTATAATAAAAAGCTACTTACGATTATACGATACTTAAACTTTTAAGGGGTAAAGTTATATAATATGCTAGCGTTTATAGTATTAATAGATTATAAGAATTTAAAGTACTTTATAATAAAAAGGAAGTTAAATAAAAAGGAAAGTAAATAAGTAATAAAGCTCGCTTTATATAACTTTATATTAAAGTACCGCTTAAAGAGGTTAGCGGTAGTACTTAACGCTTTATTATGCCGCGATTAAGATAAGCTAAAAAGGGCATTTAATAAGAGGGAAATAAGATATATAGTATAAATAATCCCGGATAGCGCGCGACTAATAAGACGTTAAGTCCCCCTTAGTAGCGAGCACGTAAACCTCTTATAACGGTTAGTATAAAAAGAGTATACTATCGCGATAATATAAAAAGGGGAGGAGAATATAAGGTTAATCGCCTATATAAGTAAGGCAGATAACCCCGCACTTTAAAACGAAGGCGGGGCGAATAAGGGCGGAGTTTAAGTAAAACTCGACCTAAACTTAAGCTAAGACGCGCTTAAGGAATAAGCATAACCGGCCCGCGTATTTAATAAGTAGGAGATATAAAAGTAGTAAATAGCAATACTATAAAAAGATAAAGAATATTAAGTAGTATTTTAAGCAATACGGAACGGTAACTAGTTGCTTACCTTAAAATAGCAATTAAAGGTTTAAGTAAGCGAGTATATAATTAATATAAGGGGGCGCTTTCGCTTTTAAGACCGACTTTAAGTGCTAAGTAAGGCTTAATACTTTAAGGAGGGGGAGGACAAAGAGCTAAATAAGCTTTAAGTATTAATCGCTTAGCGGATATATAACTTAATAGCAATAAGATATTTAAGGCGCGAGGGGACGCTTATAATATTAGCTTAAGAGTTCTTTTAGCTAAGCTAGTTATTAATAGTATGCCGGCTTATCGCGAACTATAAGCTATATAGTAAGGAGTATATTTAAAAGTAACTTTAAAAGGGGCTTCTTTAACTATTACCGCCCTTTATATAGCCGTTCGCATACTTAATAATAGACTTTATAGTTAACTTACTATTAATAAGGACTAAGGGCTTTTAAAACCTTTAAGTAATAATAAACTAGCTAATAAAAGCGATAACTTTAAAAGCAATACCGATAATAGGAGTAGTAGTATATACTATTAAGTTCTTATAATCCTACTTCCGCTTTTATAAAATACTAAAATCTATTATCTTAGATTAAAAGACGAACTAAATAAAGCAATTTTAAAAGGAATTTTACTAATAAACCGGGGTTTAAAGAAAACTAAGTTTAGCCTACTACTTATAAACCGATAAAGCAACGGAGCGCGCGAACTAAGAGGTATAGGCATACCTCCGCGTATATATTTACTATAAGTAAGACGATTAAGGGGTATAGCTACCTTATACTTAAGCGGCGCTTAATAATCGGGTAGCGTTAATAACGGGTATAAGCCCCTTCTTCGCTATATATAAGTACGATATTAAGCCGATCTAAATTGCATAAGAGGAGGGACCGCTTATGCTAAACGCGGAGAGCGTACGGAGCCTTATACGAAGGATAAAGGAAGTCGCCGACTTCCTTTAAACGGCGATCGCCGCGTTATAAGTAAGGTAAAAGGAGACGGCAAACCGGTTTTATATGCCGGTAAAAAGACTTTAAGTAAGCGATAAGGTATAGCTAAATATAAAAAAGTATATTACGGATAGGCCTTACTAAAAGCTTAACTAGCTATATTAAAAGTATACTATAATAAAGGTAGTTAGCTTATATATAGTAAAACTTAATATACTAAGGAGGGTATATAAGAGACTATATATAAAGTTCCTCCGCTATATAACGGATAACCCCTTACTTAGCTAAGTAGTTAACGACTACTAGCTACTACTAGTAATTAGAGAAGATAATAAACTAAAGTACGTTATAAAGAAGATTAAGTAGGCCTAGTAAAGATAGATTGGAAAGGGGAGATAGCGCTAAGTCTTAGTAAAGTAATATAAGTACGCTAACTTAATATAGTAGTTAATTAGCGACTTTTAAGATATAATCGCCTTAAAGGAATTTAAGGGGCGGTATAGCAACGTAATAAAGAACGATAAGGGCAAGGCGGAAGGACGATAGTAAGCTAAGCTAAGGAGTAAGGGATAGGATAAAGGAGGTAGCGGAGAAAAGGAGGAAAACCGGGAAAAACGAAAGAAAGTTTCGGGCTACGCTTAGTAAATATTAAGACGATTCTAAACGATAAGTATAAAGAAGATACGCTATAAACGCGCACTAAGTATAGATAATAATAAGATAGATAAGGGATATAATAGGATATAATAGGATATAAAGTAAATATAAATAAGATATATAAAGAACTACGACTTAATTAAAGCAAACTACTTACTACCCGCTAATACCGATAAATTAACCTTAAACGTTAAGGTATATCTAAGCTTAGCGCGCCGTAGTAGTAGTACGAGCTAACTCCGTATATTATAGCAATTATTAGTAATGCCCTTTTAGCTAGCGTTTATTAAGGATTAAAGAATATATATATAAGTCGGTGCGGCAATCCTTAAACGTCTTTTAAGACGTATAATCTTAAAGCGCGTTTACGGCGGCGACTATATTACTAGTGCACTAATATTACGTTAGTATTATATCCTATATAGTCTAAAAATAAGGATATATAGGTAAATAGCGTAATCCGGCGTAAGTATAAGCAAAATAATTATAAGCATAAGGCGAGGCTTAATTTTAATAAGCCTTATACTAAGTATCCGTATTAAAAGATACTATACGTCCGATATATATAAGGCAGGGGGGGCGCTATATAGTAGTGCTATATATCGCGCTTTGCTTACTAAGCGATAACGGCGGGCGCGAAGACTAGTATAAAGGTAATAGCATATAGTCGCTAAGCGTGCTAAGAGGCGCTAAACGGGTAAACGCCTACGATATAGCAGGAGATAGGGCTTAAGGGGTTATAATAGATATATTAAGGCATAGCGCGGCGAAGCTATTATAAGAAAGGGCGCGCGCGTAAGTAGATTAGTAATTAAAGAAGGAAAAGAAAGAAAAGAAGGAGAGGGAAAAAAGAAGGGTATTTATACCTAAGGACTATAAGCGGCGGGTAAGAAAGATATGCTTTAAGCACTAATATTAGCGGTAAGCGAAGGAGATACGTTATACCGCCTTAGCGCTATTAAAGACGATATAGCAGCGCGGATAGGTAAGCGTATAACGTATCTAACGCCTTAACGCAACGTTATTTAAGGAGGCGTCGGCGTATAATTATAAGCACGATAAGGACGACTATACCGATTAACGCTAAGTATAGAGCGGGGGGGGGCGGGGCGCCGACGTTATATACCCCGGTGCGCAACGGCTTAAAAGGGGGATAGTATTACGGGCTATACTATAAGAAGAGCTATAGTTATACTATAGCGAACGACTTAAAGTTAGGCCGACGTATAGCTAAAGTTATATAGAACTTTACCTAAACTCGGCCTAAGTTCGACTTAAACTTAACTTAAGTACGGGCTACTTAAGCGACCCCTATAAAGTATAAAGCCACGTAGCTTAAATAAAGATTTCCCCCTTCCCTCTTTAGCTTTAAATAAACAATTATTTAGCTACGTGCTACTAAACTAAGTACACGCAGGCCCTTAATACTTTTAAAGTTATTAATCTAATCCTTTAATACTAATAATTCGTTGCGGGATAAAGGGTAAATTAGTCTAAAAGGTAGTTTTATACTAAAAGTTAAGTTAATTATATAATTTATTCTTTTTTTAATTAGTAATAGGTTAAACTTATTTACTAAGAATATATCTTTAAATCGGTATAAAGTTAGTAATATCTTAGTCTATTCTCTCTTCGGAATCCCTTTATCGTTGTCTTTATTTAGTAACGGAATTAGCTTAAGGTTAGTAGCAATTATATAAATACGGGCCTTATTCCGGCAATCCCTTATAAATTTTCGTAGACTCCGTAAGGTACCGCTACCGATTTAGTGCTTAAACTACTATTACTTTTTCTATAAAATAATATAGATTTTCTTATTTATAATTACTATAGTTAACTATAAAATTAAAATATAATTATTTAGCGTTAACTTATTAGTACCGACGTAATACTAAGTAATTATCTTTTCGGTACCTTTTCTATTAATAATTCTTATTAAAACCTCCTAAACCTTATAGTTATTTATCTAACTATCGCTTAATCTTAAGAGCTTAAAATATAATAATAAGACTTATAGTAAGCTTTATTAGCGTGCGAAATATACGTTTACTAAGTCTACTATACTATAAGTATTTAAGTATACCTTTATTTTAATAAGGTTTCGCTTTAGTAGCACTATAAGAGTCTATAATAGCTCCCCTTAAGGTATTAATATAGCCGGAGGAGAGGCGTTTACTCCGGCCTTTAAGCGTTTTTTTATAAAGCGACTTTAATATATAAAGTATTCGCTAAGGTATTTATAGTTAAAGCTAAGGTATACTTATTTATATAGTAACTTAGCTTATTATATTTAAAATAGATAACCCCTTAGTTTTAAAATAAGCCTTAGCCTTAGCCTCGCTTTTTTTTATAACCTTAGCCGCGGCTATATTTAGGAGTATTTAAACGTAAGTCTCCCCTTATTATTATTAAGGTATTAGTAGTGCCTTAGTAGCGAGAACCTCTTAATTGCCGTTTACTATAGCCTCTTTTATAGTAGGAATTTTCTTAGTTAAAGGATCTTAAACGTATTCCGCGCTATCTTAATTTAAAGCTTACGCTTAAATAGCGTTTCTTACTATTTATAGCGTCTTAATAGCATTAAGCTACCTAGACTAGTTCTTCTTTACTATACTTATAAATAGGTATTAAATAAAGGTTAAGTTACTCTTAAAGCTTTAGTTATAACTTAGCGAAGAACCTTAATAACTATATTTACTTTAATAGCCGCTCGAAATACCGTTTAATAAAGTTAAGGTAAAGGCTAAACTTTAGTAAAGACTATATTTCTCGCTACTAAGCGTTCTTTAGCTACGTTACTAAAAGTATTTCTTTATTTATAATATCCTTAATAAGTATAAGTATCTATTTTTAAAAATAGATTTAGCTTATGTTATATTGTTCTTAATTAATTAGCGGTTATTCCTTAAGGTATTAGCGCTATCTCGCCTTATAATCGGTATATATATAATCTACTATAAATAGGATTTTAACGTTATCTTAGCGGAATCGTCGGGGTATAGCTTTAAACGTATCCCTTAAGTTATAAAGCTAGTTAAGTCGTTTTTAAGATTTAGTTAGTTAAGCTAACTAAGTAATGTTTTTAAGCTTTACCTTGCTGCTTTAATTAGCTGCTAAATTAAAGGAGTCCGACCGATAACGCCTTTTTAATTAGTTAAGGAGTAAGCCTTCTTTTTCTTATATTTCCTCTTTAAGCTATACGATATACTCTTATAACCGTTAAGCTCCTTTAGTTCCTCGATATAGCTTTAAAAGGCCTTTTATTTTTTTTAAAGTAGCGGGGACTAAGCACTTACTAATAAGGATATTCTTAACGGTACTTTTATTATCTTAAGTATAGAGTGTATTTAGTTAAATTCGTTATCTAAATAAATCTCTTATACTTATAAGCCTTAATTAAGGTTATATTAGCTTCGCCGCGCCGGTTTAGCACCGCTTCGCGATCCTTTTACTAATACTATCTTTACTAAGTAATTTAAAAGGGAAGCTTTAAAAATTATAAGAAGATAGTCTCGCGATACTATTAATTAAGTAGTAAAAATAGTAGATAGTACGATAGGTTATAGTATTGCTTAATTGCTTCCTTTATTATAAGACTAAAGCTTATATAAAGAAGAGTCTCTTAGCTTTAGTCGCGGGGGCCTATTAACTACTTATTAAGTCGGGACTAAAGGCGGGGCTTCTTACTTAGCGCATTCCCCGCACTTAGGTAGCCTATGCTATTAGTACTATTCTTATAAAAAGGCGGCGTAGGTTTATATAAAGGCTTAAACCTAAATGTTTTAACTTTTATTAAGAGACTTAAAGCTATAAAAAATAGCCGCCTCGTTTTTATAAAGCTTAAGCGCCTGCGTATATCCTTTATATTAAAAGTATAAGGGCTTATAAAAAAGCGGGCTAAAAAAGTAGTTATAAAATAGCTAGTCTTAGCTATAAAAGACGTTAAACGATAAAAAGACTTAGAATAAAAGTATAAAGATTATAAGCTTAAAGTAAAAAAGATTATATATATAAAAGTAAGGAAAGTATAGCGGGCTAAGGCTAGCGGTATAAGGAAATATAATTATATGTTAATTATCTTACTATATAATAATTAGCGCGTAATATTTTTATATAGTTAGACGGATAGACATTTTATCTATTTTATACTTTCCTTTAAGTAAAAAGCTATAGCCGCTACTTTATATTTTTAAGATATATCGATTTCAATAAATAGTTAATAAGCGGGGTCGAAGTAGTAAATCGTTTAAAGCTTAGTAAGTTTTTTAGTTAAATTTATAAAGGCCTTTTCCTTTTCCGGAGTAGGCTAAAAAGTGGCTTTTGCGGTATATTATGCTTATCCTTAGCCCCTTAAGGGGACACCTTCTTCTTATCTTCTTAAAGCAGCTTTATCTTTAATTTTTATAAGACGTTAACTTCTTTTGTAAAATATAAGACTATATAGCGTAGCTACTTAGTAAAGCCGATTTATTTCCTAAGCTATTAAAGGTTTTTTAAGAACGCGATATCCTTTAAGGCTTATACGTGTTTATTTATATATATTAAGCTAATAGCGTTTACCTTAAATCTAAGGAGCTATATAAATAGGTATACTAAAAAGGACTTTAGTCCGGATAAGGTAAAATTATAGTTATAAAAGGCGCGGAATATTACCTTTAAGTATTAAAGGTATTTTTTAGCTATATTAAAGTAAATAATAATATTATTAATAAAGACCGCTATATATTCTTAGTATTTATAAAGGACGTTATCGATAAACCTTTAAATATATACTAAGGAGTTCTTAAAGCTTATAAGTATTATTAATAATCTTTTTAGCCTATAATAACTTATAAATATAAACCTTTTTTAAAAGCCTTAGTAAACTAAGACCTAGTAGAAAAACGATTATATATTTACCGCATTAATAAACTTCTTTCTTTAAAGGCGTTTAATTATACTGCTTTAACGCAGTATTAAGTAAGCGTTTAAGGTAGTAATAGCATTATTTTACTATAAGTCTATAACTATCTATTATTATTTTTTATTTACTATCTTCTATACTTTAAATACCGGCACCGCGAATAAATTTAGCTTATAGACTTATTTTAATCGTCTATATTTAGTTAGCTAGCTAAATATTATATTTACTTCCTTTTAATCCTTATTGCTTAAGAAATATAATCTTCATACGACTTATTAGTATTACTATCTTTTTATTAAAGGAATATATATATATTTAGATTTATCTATATATACTACTCCCTTATTTCTTTAAAGGCGGGGAAATAACTAAAAGATATCTTAAACTTTTAATATATATTTTAAGTTCTTAGTATAGATCCAGACGCCTTTATTAGTAGTAAGTTTAAGCAAGTCCTTAGTTTAGCCGATTTTAAGCTTATAGTTTATTATAAGATCTTTTTATAAAAAGTCTTTAGCGGGGTTTATTTTATCTAGGTTTTTTATAAAGACTTCCGCTAAAAGAGTAATAGTATTATCCTTTTTATATAACTAAACCTGCTTATTAAGGTCCGTAATTATCTTTACCTTTTAGCCTTAACGGAGTACTAATAGTTCTTTAAAATAGTTTATCGCTATAAAGCTCTTATAATCTTATATTATTATTTAAGCGAGCTTAAGGTCGTTAAGGAAGAATATTATATTATACCTTAATAGCGGCGCCCGGACTTATATAAGTAAGGTATAGCTAAAACTAGCTAAAATTGTTATAATAACTAAGTAGATTACTTATTTATATATTACTAGTCTTAGCTAGACTATTTTAACTTTAGCTTTAATCCCTTTATAAGCCTTAATCTATAAGACCGATATAAAGTTAATAAAGTCTTTTTAGTAGGGAATTAAAGAATCTTAGCTAAGTAATATATTAGCCGCTTAGTGTTTTACTATTTAAGCGCTAATCCTTACCTTTATAACTACGAGGCTACTTTCTAGCATTCTTAGTATATATATAGTAAATTCTACTTATCTAATAGTAGCTATTTTTCTTACTCCTTTAATAAAAATTCGTTAAGAAGAGTTTATAGCTATGTCTTAAAAGGTCTTTACTAAGTCGGCTTAAATAAGGCTTTAGTCTACCCCGGTATTTATATTAGCTTTAATACTTATCTTAAGCCTTTTTTTTTATAATCTAATAAGCGTATATAGGTTAATTATAATAGCTTATTAAGGCTTAATAGTTAAATATTAAGAGAAGCCTTAACTATTAAAACGCTTTATAGCTTTTAAATAACTACTTATTATACTAAGCTATATCTTTATATAGTAACGTCTTAGCTAAGGTTAAGGGGGTATTTATCTTTAATATATTAATAAAGCTTATTCTTTAAAGAGAATGCTTTACTATAAAATCTATATACTTTATCGGCCTTTTAAACTAGGTCTACTATAATATAAATTACGGTTTCCTTTAAGATTTTATAAATATCCGTTTAAGCTCTTTTTATATTATACTCTTTATCCTTTAAATAGTCGTTAGTCTTTACTATAATTTCTTATTTAATTATAAGATATACTTCGTTTAGCTTTAGCGTTAATAAGTATATAGTTTTAAAAGTTCCTTCCTTTTTAAGCTAAAAGACCTTAGCTTATATTCTTAGCTATTTAAAAGGGTTTCTTATTTAACCTAGTAAGTGCTATAAAGCTTATAGTATATCCGCCTTAACTAAGCGGTCTGAAAATATTACCCGCGGTTTTAGCAAGCCCTTAATAAATAGCTAAGGCATCTTAAACTATCCTTTAAGTGCGTATAAGGTATAGCTAATTAGTCCTCGCCTTTTTATAAGTTAGACCTATTTTTTACGCGCTAATAAGTGCTTTTAAGATCTTTTAGTATATTTAACTTATAGCTAAAAAAGAATTTCCTTATATTTATTAATCTATTTATTTATATCCTTATTTCTTACTAAACGTTATAAAGAATTTTATAGATAAACGTTTAGCTTTTAATTTTATACTATAAATTAGTAGTTTAGCTAATTAATCACAGCATTAGCTTTATATTATAAGCGTAATATTTAAGACTTAAAGTTAGACCTTACTACTTTATCTTTTATAATAAGGTGCTTCGTATTAAGTACTTATATTACTATATTTAAGCGGATCTTAAACCGTTTTTATAAGGTAAAGATCTATTAGCTTAATTTAATACTAAGCTCGCTAAGCTTTTTTTATTATAGTTTTAAAGGGTCTTTAAAATACTATTTTGCTATATTTTCTTTAAAGAAAGAAGGCAATTAAATAGCTAATTTATTTATATAAGCCTCGCTTTTACTAGCATTTTAGCGGATAAAGTTAATAAAATAGTTTACTTCTTAAAATATACTAGCTTTATTATCTTCTTAAACTTTATTAAAGGATACTTTTAGCGGTTTTAATAAGTTAAATCTCTTTACGTCCTTAGCTTATAGTTAAGGCTTTTCTTAAGGCTTTATAAGCGCGTCTTTCTTTCTTAATACTTAAAGGAGATTAAAATGTTATTTGTTTAATATTATTTTTATTTTTATTAAAGGGCTTAAAGCTATACTTAATCTTAATATCTATATACTAAGTATAGATAGGTTTAGCCTACTAAAAGTATTACTTACTATACCTTTATTGCTTATTATTAAGGTCTTAGTCTTAATACTCTTACTTAGCGCTTAACTTTTTATTTTATATATATCTTAAAATCCGGTACGCCGCGGGGCCTTAAGTATAGGAGGCTTCTTTTTATTAATTAAGAGTCTTAAAAATGCTTTAATTAGCGCGGCTATAGCGGATAAGGCTAAATAGTAATACTAAACTAAGAAACTACGAAGTATCCTTTAAAGCGGATTTTTAGTTAAGGACTATAAAATAAACCTTATTAATAGTATATAGTAAAAATATCCGCTAAGCTTACTTAGTCGACTAGGCGGAATTAAGCGTTATAAGAAAATTAAAAGGAAGAGACCCCGCCTTACTATAAGCGAAAAACTAAAGGTACTTAGGGTTTAAGCTAAGGTCTTTAGTATCCCCTTCCTTACTAGCTAAGTTAAGAGCATAGATAGCGCGAACACGCTTTAAAGCGGAGACTACGGGGCTATTAGCCTTAAAGGCACTGCTCTTAAAGAGGCTACGAGCCCGCTTTAGCATAAGTAGGAGGACGTTATAGCCCGCGGATAGGCTAAGAGTAGGAGAGGCGAGGAGTAATACGAAGTCGTCGTCGTTATCGCTATTACCGCCGCTCTTATAGTTAAAAACGATAAGGACCGAGTTAAGACCGGGCAGGGGGCTATCCCTATCCTTAAGGACCTTAGTCTTAGCCTCGTTAACATCGTCGTCGTCCTTATTTAGCTCCTCTTCTAACTCGTTATTACCGATATTAAGCTTAGGCTCCTTTAAGTTAGATATAACGTCGGCCTTAATAGCCTTTCCCTTACCCTTACCTTTAAGCACTCCTTTATACTTAAGCTCTTAAGCGAAAGTAGCGCGCTCTTAAGCATAGGCCTTAGTAAGAGCCTTAGCTTAAGCCTTCTTTTTAGCCTTAGCTTTAGCCTTAAAGTCCTTTAAGATAATAAGAACCTTAAGTAGCGGGGGCTTAAGCGGTGCGAGGGCGGCACGAGCACGTATAAGGTTTAAGTTAAGCAAATAACCTTTAAGGGCAATATCTTAGCCCTTATAGCCGCTAAAGCTAAGGTAATTAGCTACTATAAATAGCGTATTCTTTATACTTTCTAAGTTTTAAGCTATAGCATAAACGGTTTAGTAAATAACTATAATAATACTATTAACCTTATTAGCGAGCTTAGCGTTAGCCTTACGGGCCGCGCGCGTATCGTTAACGAAGCGGCTAAGGGTAAAGGCGAGTAGCTTAACGTTTTCGTTAAAGGAGGTAAGACTAAGGGGAGCACTAAACGCGAGAGCCTATACCGTAGTAGCGCTAGCACGCTACTAAAGCTTTATTGCCGCGGAGGCGAGCTTTATATATATAAAGCGCTTAATAGGCCGATTAGATTTATATAACTCCTTTTAAGCGGCGTAAAGCTTACGGGCCGTATCCTTACTTATAGCGGTAAGCTATAAAGGGGATTAACCGAGGTATATAGGCGGGTTCGATATAAGATTACTTACTTAGAAATAAGATTAGTTACTTAAGGAGCACGTAATATACGCTTTTATAAAGATAGCTAAAAGAGGATTAGCTATACGTACTATACGCGCTTATATAGTAGATATAACTCGGATATATATAAGCTTAGTTTTAATAGCCTTAGAAAACTATAAGCGTATTATCGCTTAATAAATAACCTATATATATATAATAAGGAATTTTACACTTAGTGCTACGATAGGCCTAAGCCTCTTTATCCTCGGTATTTTTACTTAGTAGTTTAAGGAGTAGACTTATATTAAGGTTAGAAAAAGTAACCTTCTTCTTTAGTATAGTAGCGATAAAGATAATAAGTGCGTCGACGGAGGAACGGCGGGCACGCGAATAGGGTAAGGCGGTAAGTATATAATAAGCTTATAAGAAAGATAAGCGCGTCTTTAAAAAAAAGAGAAGAAGTATAAGTATACGCGCGCGGTAAGTAAAAAGCTTTATCTTTAAAGCTAGGCGCGGGATTAATAACTAAGTAGCGCGAATAAATAATAGTCCCGATTAAGAATATATATATATAGCGGGGCGCCGAATTCCTATTAGCGGGGACTACTACGGGCTTACTTTTTAAAGGTCGCGCTACTTATAGGAGGGGCGCGGGTCGAAATCCCGCTTACCCCTCCCGCCCCCGTATTAAGAAGGTAGATAAGGGGGATAGGAGAGGGTCTACTACCTATACCCTAGGCCTAGAGCGCGATGCTCCGGACTATAGGCCGCTTAGGTTAGTAGCGGCCTTAGCCTTACTAAGCCGCGTCGAACTGCTTAGCGAGCGGGATATACTCGCGGCGGAAGGCGCACTCCCTTTTTCTTTATATAAAGTTATAAGACCTTATATAAGGCGGACTAAGCACGAATAAGGGGAGGTTTTACCCCAGGCACTTTAGTTTTTCCCTCTTATTTATAAATATCGAATTTCTAAAAACCTAGATTAAGTCTTTAGCGTAAACTTAATAATAATAATAATATCCGCTAAGCTTATTATCTTAAATAAAGAGTAGCTTTATTATAGACTTAATTTAAAAGGTATTTAGCGGGTAAGGAGCTAAAGGTTTTTAAGGTTAGCTTATTTTTACTTTTCCTATTTAAAAGATAATTAATCCGTTTAAGTAATACTAAATTTAGTTTACTTAATTATTTAAGTTTTATTGTTTTATAGTTTAACCTTTATTAGTATTTTAAAATTAGATTACTTCTTAAAAGGCGGTAGTCTTAGCTTAGCTAAGCGGGACTTATTTTATTTTTTACTAAGCTTTATAAGCTATTATAGTATAATACTTAAAAAAAGGGTAAGGGAGATTATTAAACTAATATATTTAATAAGCCGCGGCTCTTTCCGCTTTTATAGCCTACTTATCTTAAAGGTTTATTATAAGTATATTAAAGAAAAGGTACTTATTATTAAGGTTAGACTTAAAGGCTAATAAGAGCTTTTTATAAAAGAAAATATTATTTAGTATTTAACTTCTTATAAGATAAGTACTTAATCGTGCGATATAGTTACTTTTAGCTTAGCGGATATTTAAAGGATTTCCGTTAAAATAAGTAAGAATTATTATTATTTACTATACTTTATAATATAAAGATAAGGAGATAAGGCGCGGATTAATTACTATTAGTTAAGGCTAGTATTATAAACTAATTACTATTTATTAAAGTTAGTACTATAAACTAATTACTACTAATCGGGCTAATATAATAAACTAATTACTATATATAAACGTATATAAGGATTTAAAAATAGTAAAAAGCTTATTTTTTTAAGGTATAGCTAAGTACTTTATACTTAGTTCTTTAAGCTAATTTTAAGGATTTTTAATTATACTATGTTATTATTTATCGTGAATATATTAATAAACTATAAATATCCTTATAAAACTACTTAATAAACTAAGTATAAGCCTAGTAAAAAACACTATAAACTAAAATTAAAGAAATACCTTAAATATCCTTTAATATCCCTTAGATCTTTTAGTAAAGTCTATTTTATATCTTTAAAAGTGCTTTTATAGTTAAAAATAAGCTAAACTATAATTAAGATATCTTACGGAAATTCTTTAATATCCCTTAAATATTTCTAAAAAATTATAATAAAGTCTATCTTATATCTTTTAAAGTGCTTTTATAGTTAAAAACGGGCTAAACTATCATTAAAATATCCTACGGAAATCCTTAAATATCCTTTAAAGATACTAGCAAAATCCGCTTAATAGTTTTTATAGTATTTTATATAGTTAAAAATATTATAAACTATAGTTAAATAAGCTTTTAAGCCTTTATAGTTATATCTTAAAAACCTTAGCGGGGTTTAATAGGTAATATCTATTATATCTCTTAAAGCGAGCTTTTATAGTATATGCTTTAAGTATTTTTATCGCGGGGTTCCGTAATGCTTCTTTAGAGTAAAGTAAAGAGTCCGGGCATAGCCGCTTAAATTCCGTAATAAAGGGCGATACTTTAATAAGTAAAATTAATACTATAACTTAGCTAAGATAAGGATAAGGCCGGGCCGATATTTAAAAGTATTTTACTTATAAGATAATAAGGTATATTGCTTGCTTTTATAAAAAAAAGGAAGGGACTTTATAAGTAGTTATAGCTATAGCTAAGGAGGTAATTAAAGTAGACTTTAATTTAAGAAAAAAAGAACTTTAATATTAAGTTAAGCGCTAAAAAAGAAGGAGAAATAGTAAATAGCTTAAAAGTTAATAAAGAAGTACTTTATACTATACTTAGTACTACTTAAGGTTAGTATTAATAAAAAGAAAGGGCTTAATACACTTATAAATATAAGCTATAACTACTATATTATAATAAGTAAGGGGGTTGCGATAAAGGTATAAATATCTTTTATAGATAGAATAAAGAGGCTATTATAGCTTTTTTTAAAAGACGTATTAACGCTTTAAATAAAAGGGATTAAAATATTCAAAATAAATATTAATAAGTATATAAAATAAATATTCGCCTATATAGTACTAAAGTTAAGCTATAATATATTTTTAAGGAGACTATAAATAAAGAAAAACAAGGTGATTTATAATACTAAAGGAGACCGGGTTTAGTATAGGAAAGTAGGAATTTAAATCAGCCTTTAAAGGTTAAAAGAAGCTTTAAAAATTGCGAATATCTAAAAAGTAAAGCTAGTAAGCGCCTTTATCTTCGCAGCGGAGTATTAATAAGAAGAGGCTGAAAAGAATAGCGAGGGGCGGCGATAAGTGCTTAATATAAGGGTAATTATAATAAAAGACGTAAAGAAGGCCTTTTAGCTAAAAACGCTTATTAACTAAGCGGACTATATTTTAGCTTAAGCACTAAAAGCTTACTTAGACCTTTTCGCACTTATAAAAGCGCTTAAGTAGCCCGTATTCTAACTAAGCGTAAACTATAAGATTTACCTTATATTAAATAAGGATGGTAAAAAACCGCTATTATTATAAGGGCCTTTATATAATATATTAAAAGAAGAACTCCTTATCCTTTAGAAGACTTTAAATAAGTTACTAAAAGTAAACTTTATCCGCTTAAGTAGCTTGTTAGCTACGGCGCTAGTATTATTTATAAAGAAGGCTAATAGCCGCTTATACTTTGATTATAACTACTAAGTCTTAAATATAATTATAAAGAGGGACTAGTATATACTACTATTATTTATAAAAACGCTAAGAATATTAGAAAAAGTATATTAGTTTATAAAACTTAATATTATCGTAGCGTTTTATAAGATTTAAATCGCGGAGGGCTATAAGTTTAAGATAGCCCTTTAAATAAAGTTTAAAATATTTAAGTAGTAAGTATACTTATTAAGCTTTATAAAGATCCCGGCTACTTTTTAATACTAAATTAACTAAGTGCTAAAAGACTACCTTTATAAGTTTATAATAGCGTATATAGATAACGTGCTAATTTACTTATAAAAGTCGCTTTATAACTACTAAGATAAAGTAGTAAAGGTGCTTAAAAAGCTGTAAAAAGTAGGCCTTATACTAAACCTACGAAAATATAAGTTTATTATAAAAGAAGTAAAGTACTTTAGTTTTATTATATAAGCTAAGGTTAAGGTCCGATATAACTTAAAAAAGATTTAAGCTATCTAAACGGAGTAAGCGCTAAAAAACGTAAAGGGCGTTTAAAGCTTCTTTAAGTTTGCGAATTACTATTATACTTTAATCCCGCTTTATATTAAGGCCTCGCGATACTTAAATAGTCTTTATAAAAAGAATATAACCTTTTTATAAACTAATAAGTATTAAGCCGCGTTTAAATTTATTAAAGAGACGTTTTATAATATGCTAATACTATAACTATACAAACTTAAAAGAGAGATATACTTAAAGGCAAACTACTCTAAGTATATAAGAAGTAGTATACTAATATAAGTAAGGCTAAATAAGATATAATAGTTAGTTAGTTTCTTTTTAAAACGACTTAATATAGTAAAGTATAATTACCCGATTTATAATAAAGAGTTACTTATAATTATAAGATGCTAAGACTTTTAAGGGGTAGAATATTTAATATACTAGCGTTTATAGTATTAATAAACTATAAGAACTTAAAGTACTTTATAATAAAAAAGAAGTTAAATAAAAAGCGAAGGAAATAAGTAATAAAGCTCGCCTTATATAACTTTATAATAAAGTACTAATAAAGAAAGTTAGTAGTAGTACTTTACGTACTATTGCGCTAAAACTAAGATAAGCCGGAGGGTATATTTAATAAAAAGGAAATAGGATATTATAAAAAGGTGATTTCTACTACCTTAAGAAATTAGCTATTTAATCCTTACTTAATTAGATAAGTATAAGGGGGTGTATAGATTTTAGAAAAACATATATTAAATAGCCTAGCTTCGGCTTATTATTTTCTAAGTCTTTATATTCTTATACGACGTTTATAGCGTTATATATAAAGTTAAAAAAGGGATAGTGGCTAGATAAAATAAGGATCCGCCTAGACTTAACTAAGTTAAAACTGACTTTAAATATAAATTGCTATATAAGGAAGGGATATATAGCTAAAAAGTAAAATGCTTTAAAATTAATATCCCTTAAGCTTAAAGACTACGTTAAGGCCGGTCTAAATATATTACTCCGTTACTTTATATTTATCTATAAAAGGCGAATCCCTTACTACGAAATAGCTAAACATTCTATAAGCACTTATATACTTAATTCTTTATTAATTAAATCTAGCTAAATCCTACCTTATATAATATTAACTCTTTTATTATGTACTATTACGTAATCTTTAGATTTTCCTATAATCTCGCTACTACTTTAACCTTTAATACGTTTTAAGCCCGGCTTAGCTTACTATACTAAAAAGTTAATTGCTCCTTTAACTAGCTTTAGAAAATTCTAAGAGAGATACGAACCCTCTTTTTAATTACTCGTTTATACGCTCTTAAGGTTTAATGTTAGTTAAACTATTAAATCTCTTAGCATTCGTTCTTTAAGATATCTTATTCTTAATTACCTCCTTTAATCTCTTTACTTTTTTAGAGAAATCTTTAGAAATCCCCTTATCTATATTAAATTTTCTTAAAATTCCTACCTCTCTACTAAAAACCCCTCTTACCTTAAGAAGTTCCTTAGAACTTCCTCTACCTATCCCTACTAACCTTTTTATCTTTCGACCTTTTTTAAGCTTAAAATTAACTTTTCTTTACTTACTTATTTTATCTTACTAAAGATAGAGAAAATAGTAAGCTAAAAATAAAACGAGTCTTTTAAGTTAAAGGGTAATATAAATTATACCTTATAGACTATTAAAATAAAAATAATTCTTATTAAAAAAAGGCTTAAAGCTTCTTTAAAGCAAGCTAATTATACTAAGATAAAGAAGGCTTTTACATTAATTTTCCTACGCTTAAAAGATAGTCCCTTAATATAGATTAAGTATATAATAACTACTAAAGATGCTTAAAAAGAGCTATAAAAGCTATATAATCCCTTTAATTTCTAATTAAATTATTTACTTATAAAATAGCTATTATACTTTAGTCCCTCGCACTTATAATTAGAAGAATACCTATATAAGGTAAAAGAAGTCTATAAGGAATTAAAATCTTAAGAAATAGATATTCTAGAAGTAGTTCTTAAAGTATAGATTTTAGATTCTTTTAGCGGGGAATTTAAAAGCTATATAACTAATATTACGTAAAGCCTTAAGCATAAATTTCCCGCCTTTTCCTTTAACACTCTTATAACTAGTTTTTAAAACGAAGCTAAAAGGGTAAAAAATATAAAAGACTTATTAAAGAAAGCTTTTTTAATACGAAAAAAGCCTTAAAAAGAATAAGGGAATTCCTCGAATTTTTACAATAAAGAATATAAAAAGCTAGGCTATTTAGTAGCTAATTGCTTCTAACTTTACCCTAAAAAAGCCCCTTTTTATTAGGTGCTTAATAGGAAGAAAGCAAACGATTTAAATAAGGTTACTAAAAAGAAAAGTGCTTTAAAAACCCCTTATTTTTCTTTTAAAAAGAAGAAATTAGAAAAAAGGGTAAAAGAAGTAAAATTAAGCGAAAAGGGAGATAAGGTCTTAAATTTAACCGAAATAGACCTTAATATAAATCTTACTAACCTTTTATAGTTACCCTTTTTTAATAGCGCCTTTAATACCCTTTCTCGAGCCCTTACCCTTTAAGTAGCCTTAAATAACCCTTTAAAAGTAATTTTAACCTTAATAAAGAAACCCTTTTTAAAAGCAGATTTAAAAGCTAATTAAGATACTTCTTTAAGACCTTTAAAAGTCTTACTCCCTTAAATTTAAGAAATAGTCTTAAAAGCAAAAAAAAGAGGATTTCCTAAATATAGTAAAAAGACTCTTAATTTTATATATAATACTAATACTACTAAGTATATAGTTATAAATAAAAATTACCTGATTAACTGAAAAAAGAGTAGGACTAAGGTCTATAAAGGAAAAGGTTTCTTTATATTAATAAAAAAGGGGGATTAAGTATTTAAATTCCTATACTTAAAAACTAAATATACTTTAAAGATTATTTTTATATACTTAAAATTAAAGTTAATATAATTATGTAGTTATATTTTTAGAATACCTATGCCTTTATAGGTAAGGATAAGGTTCTTTTTTAAATAATAAAGCGTAGATTCTTATTAAAGGATATCTTAAAAATAAACTTTATTATATTCCTTTTAAACTTTTAATAAAAAGGAATTCCCTTCTTATTACCTGTTTAAAGGCGAAGAATATAGATTTTTATACTTAGTATTTACGCTTTAAGTATATAAATTATAAGGCATTTTAAAAGGTATGAAAAAGGTATAATACAAATATTAAGACGCCTTAAGAAAAGGAAAATTAAACAAAATAATATAAGATTTATATAAAGGTAAAAGCTATAAAGAAAGTAAATAAAAAACTTTTAAATAATACCTACTTGTACTTTAAAAAAATAGTATTAGACATTTAAGGGCCTATTAAAATGCCTAATTATAATAAATATTACTATTATATCTTCTTTTTAGAAATATAAACTTAATTTCTAAGCCTATCCCTTCTTTAAGGAAAGGGGGAAGCTATAAAAAGGTTCGTAGAATTTAGAAATAGGGTTAAAAAGAATCTAAATAAAACTAGGATTAAAGTGGTATTTTTAAATAATGCAAAGGAATTTATATATAAGATAAAAACATACTATAAAAGACATAGTATCTTATTTAATTCTAGCCCTCTTAAAACACTATAATTAAACGGCAGAATAAAGAAAATAAATCGCACTATATTAAAAAAAGTCTATCCTTTCTTATATATAGTAAGACTACCTAAATATTTATAGTGTAAAGCTATTTTAATAGCTGCTTACCTATATAATAAATTTTTATATATAGCTATAGGTTTAAAGCCATATAAAAATGCAGGATAATATTATAATACCTTTTAAGACTTTAAATAAGATTAAGATTTTTTAAAGCCTTATTATAACGGAAACCTTATTTTATTTAAAATCTTAAGTACTAAAAGTACTAACATTTAGTAAAGTAAATACTATTTAATATAAAAGAGTAACTAATAAAGTAAATACTACTAGTTATAAGTTATAACTATTAAAGTAAATACCGGTAGTTATAAGGAGAGACGATATAGCTTAATAGTAAAAGAGGGCTAGTATTAGCTATAAGCGGTATAGGTTAAACGGGACTATAATTAGCTTAATCTAGCTTTAGCTAATAATAAGATTAATATCGGATAAATCGACTAATACCTTATATAAAGCTAAGGTAGGAGGCCTCTTTTTAAAAGAGAATAAAATCTTATAAAATGTTTTAAGATAAAGGTATTTAGTCTTATAAGCTAGTCGTAAGTAATAAAGCGTATATTACTTATTATTAGTAGTAAAGATAGCATAAGCTGTTTGTATTAGCTTAAGAAGTAGTTTAATAAACTTTATAAGTTATATAAGGTATAAGTTATAAATTAGTATATAAAAGTATATAAAAGCATATAAAAAGAAAGTTTTTTAGTAGCCTTAAAAAGGTATAAACCTAGGTCTTTCCTCCCCTTTCCCTTAATCTTTTTCTATTTTCTTTTAGCTAGTTTTCTCCTTAAGAAATCCATATAATAAAATACTCTTACCTTATTTAGTTTAGTAATTTATATTAAGTCTTCTTCTCTTTTGCCCGCTATAAATTATAAACTTAATAAATAAAGTAAAGCTACTTATTATACGAGAAATAATAAGGGTTTTATAATATAAAACTAGCTTATAGTTTAGTTTTAACTTATAGCTCTAATAAAAAAAACTTAGTATTTTATACTTCGTAATTTCTTTAAGCTATTAAGTAAAAAAAAGATATTTATAATAATTATATCTATTTAATTATTATAAATAAAAAAAGAGATATCTACCTTTATAATACTATAGCTAACTAGTTATTTATAAGCTAGTTTAAGATATTTAAAGCTTTCTTATCGCTTTATAAGCTTTATAGAAAGTAGTTTTATTTTAAATATTAAAGCTCTTAAACTTTATACTAAAAAACTAGCTAAGCTATAAAAGTTTATAACCTCTCTTAAAGCTAATTTTTAGTTTTATCTTACTATAATAAATCAAGCAGTAGTAAAGGTTATATTTATATCTAGTTACTTATAAGGCCTACCTATAATATAGTTTAAATTGATTCTTAGGGACTATATAGATAATAGTCCTAAAATTAAGAATTTTAAGACGAAGAATATTTTAAAGAATTTCGATAACTTCGAAAAAGCTTTATAAAAAACGTAAAGAATTATAGATAAGCAACGATTAGTAAAGCATAAATTAAGAAGCTTTAAGTAAGTTACGTTTTTATTAGCTTACGTAGCTCGATTTTAATAAATGACTTTTAAGCTAAAATAACAAGACGATGCTCTTATAGCGACATTTTATAAAGGTCTTAAAAAAGAAATTAAAGACGAAATTCTTTGCTTAAATAGGCTAAAAACGCTTATAAACTATATTAGTTTAGCAGTTAAGAAAGGAGATAGGTAGTATAAACGCCGGTAGTAAAAAAAGTACTATTTAACTCTTAGTAATGTTATAAAGAAAAATAATAAAAAGCAATAGCACGACTTAAGCAAAATAATAAACTTAGATATCTTTAAAGTAATCTTATTAAAGCCCGTTAAAAAAGCTATTTAATGCTTTAATTATTAAACGGAAGGCTATATCGCAATAAACTATACTAAGAAAAAGAATTCCTTTAAGGGAAGAAATATATATATTTAGGAAAATAATATCTTTTTAGCTTATAATCTGCAATATACTTTACTACTACTTTTTACTAAGGATACTAAAATTAACGCAAAGCTTATTATACTAACCTTTAGTCCGTTTAAGACTAGTTTGCTTATAAAAGGTCTTTATAAAAAAGAACTTAAAAAAAGATAAAGATAAAGGCTAAAAGCTTAAATAAATAATTATCCTTAGTCTTAAAAGTCTTTATTTACTAGTTATTTTAAGACGATAAAAATACTTATTAGTTAAATATAAACGTTGTGCTTTTAAATATTAAAAAAGCTATAATTTAAAGGACTTTAAATTTAATAAAATAGATAAAGAGCTTACTTTTATAAATAAAGATAATAATAAGCCTTTTACTCTTTTTATTAAGTATCTTAATATAGTTATCCTATTAAGAATAAGGCTTATAAGTAACTTTCTTAAACTAAATACTATAATAACAATTACCTTATATATATATCGGATAAGTAAGAAAGCGAATAGTTACTTAAACTAAAAAAGACTTATAATAAACCTGCTATAATAACTAAAAAGCTTATAACTAATACTAAGGTTTTTATAGAAAACCTTAAAGAGAATATTAAAGCTAATAAAGAGGGACTTATATAAGAAAATACTAATAACCGGATTAAAATTAAATAACTTTTACTTTTAAAGCAATATAATAAAACGACTATTAAAAACCTTTAAGATAGTAACTTAGCTTTAATAAATAAGATTATTAAGCTAAAAGAAGGCTATATATCTATTAAAGGCCTACGTATACTTAGTTTAATAGTACGTAGCTAAATAATTATTTATTTAAAGCTAAAGAGGGAAGGGGGAAATCTCTATTTAAGCTACGTAGCTTCGTACTTTATAAGGGTCGCTTAAGTAGCCTATACTTAAGTTAAGTTTAAGTCGAACTTAAGCTAAGTTTAAGTAAAGTCTTATATAACTTCGGCTATATATTAGCCCGACTTTATATTAGCCCGACTTTTAGTCGTTCGCTATAATATAACTATTACTCTTCTTACGGCATAGCCCGTAATACTATCCTCTTTTTAAGCTATCGCGTACTAAGGTATATAATATTAGCGCCCCGCCCCCCCCGCTCCGCGCTTAACGTTAATTAGTATAGTTATCCTTATTATGCTTATAATTATATACTAACGCCTCCCTTAAATAATATTATATTAAGACGTTAGATATATTATACGCTTACTTATCCGCGCCGCTATATTGTCCTTAATAGCGCTAAGACGGTATAATATATCTCTTCCGCTTATAGTTAATATTAGTGCTTAAGGTATATTTTGCCTTCCCGCCGCTTATAGTCCTTAAGTATAAATACCCTTCCTCTCTCCTTCTCCCTCTTTTCTTTCTTTTCCTTTTTTAGTTACTAATCTACTTACGCGCGCGCCCTTTCTTATATAGCTTCGCCGCGCCGCGCCTTAATATATTTACTATAACCCCCCGCGCCTTATCTCCCGCTATATTATAAGCATTTACCCGTCCGGCGCCCCTTAGCACGCTTAGTAACTATACGCTACTGCCTTTATATTAGTCTTCGCGCCTGCCGTTATTGCTTTATAAGCGGAGCGCAATATATAGCACTACTATATAGCGCTTTCCTTACCTTATATATATCGGACGTATAGTATCTCTTAACGCGGATATTTAGTATAGGGCTTACTAAAATTAAGCCTTACCTTATACTTATAATTATTTTGCCTACGCCCGCGCTAGATTACGTTATTTACTTATATATCCCCGTTCTTAGACTATATATAATACGACGCTAACGTAATATTAGTATATTAGTAATATAGTCGCCGCTATAAACGCGCTTTAAGATTATATATCTTAAAAGACGTTTAAGGATTGCCGCACTAACTTATATATACGTTCTTTAATCTTTAATAAACGCTAGTTAAAAAGATATTACTAATAATTACTATAGTATATAAAGTTAGCTTATATTATTACTACGGCGCGCTAAGCTTAGATATACTTTAATATTTAAGGTTAATTTATTAGTATTCGCGGGTAGTAAGTAGTTTGCTTTAATTAAGTCGTAGTTTCTTATATATCCTATTTATATTTACTTTATATTTTATTATATCTTATTATATCTCTTATTTATCTTATCGTTATCTACGCTTAGTGCGCGTTTATAGCATATCCTTCTTATGCTTATTGTTTAGAATTGTTTCGATATTTACTAAGCGTAGCCCGAAACTTCCTTTTATTTTTCCTAGTTTTCCTCCTTTTCTCCGCTACTTCCCTCGTCCTATCTCTTACTCCCCGGCTTAGCTTATTATTATCCTTCCGCCTTACTCTTATCGTTCTTTATTATATTACTATATTGTCCTTCGAATTCCTTTAAGGCGATTATATCTTAAAAGTCGCTAATTAGCTACTATATTAAGTTAGTATACTTATACTACTTTACTAAGACTTAGCGCTATCTCCCCTTTTTAATCTATCTTTACTAAGCTTACTTAATCTTCTTTATAGCGTACTTTAGTTTATTATCTTCTTTAATTATTAGCGGTAGCTAGTAATCGTTAACTACTTAGCTAAGTAAGGGGTTATCCGCTATATAGCGGAGGAACTTTATATATAGCCTCTTATATACCCTCCTTAATATATTAAGTTTTACTATATATAAGCTAACTACCTTTATTATAGTATACTTTTAGTATAGCCCGTTAAGCTTTTAGTAAGGCTTATTTATAGTATACTTCCTTATATTTAGCTATACCTTATTACTTACTTAAAGTCTTTCCGCCGGCGTATAAGACCGGTTTGCTATCTCTTTTTATCTTACTTACGACGCGGCGATCGCCGTTTATAAGAAGTTAGTAACTTCCCTTATCCTTTATATAAAGCTTTATACGCTCTTTACGTTTAGCGTAAGCGGTCCCTCTTTTTATACGATTTAAATCGGCTTAATATTATACTTATATATAGCGAAGAAGGGGCTTATACTTATTATTAACACTACCCGATTATTAAGCGCCGCTTAAGCATAAGGTAGCTATACCTCTTAATCGTCTTACTTATAGTAGATATATATATAGAGGTATACTTATACTTTTTAGTTTACGCGCTTTATCGCCTTATTAGTTTATAGGTAGTAAGCTAAACTTAGTTTTCTTTAAACCCTAGTCTATTAATAGAATTCCTTTTAAAATTGCTTTATTTAGTTCGTCCTTTAATCTAAGATAATAGACTTTAGTATTTTATAAAAGCGGAAGTAAGATTATAAGAACTTAGTAGTATGTACTACTACTCTTATTATCGGCATCGCTTTTAAAGTTATCGCTTTTATTAACCGGTCTATTATTACTTAAAAGTTCTAAGAGCCCTTAATCCTTATTAGCGGTAAGTTAACTATAAAGTCTATTATTAAGTATACGAATAGCTATATAAGGGGCGGTAATAGTTAAAAAAGCCCTTTTTAAAGTTACCTTTAAATATACCCCTTACCGTACGGCCTATAGTTCGTAACAAGCCGGCGTACTATTAACGACTAGCCCGGCTAAAAGAACTTTTAAGCTAGTATTGCGAATATCCCCTTATAGATTAAGTATCCTACCGCTATTAAGTTATATATCCGCTAAGCGATTAATACTTAAAGCTTGTTTAGCTTTTCGTCCTCCCCCTCCTTAAGGTATTAAGCCTTACTTAGTACTTAAAGCCGGTTTTTAAAGCGAAGGCGCCCCCTTATATTAATTATATACTTACTTACTTAAACCTTTAATTACTATTTTAAGGCAAGCGACCGGTCGCCGTTTTATACTACTTAAAATACTACGTAGTACTCTTTATCCTTTCGCAATATCGCTATCTACCGCTTTTATATCTCTTGCTTATTAAATATATAGGCCGGTTATGCTTATTTATTAAGTACGTCTTAGCTTAAGTTCGGGTTAAGTTTTAGCTAAACTCCGCCTTTATTCGCCCCGCCTTTATTTTAAGGTATAAGGTTATCCGCTTTACTTATATAAGCGATTAACCTTATATTTTCTTCCTTTACTTATATTATCGCGATAGTGCGCTTTTTTTATATTAATTATTATAGGAGGTTTATATACTTACTACTAAAAGGGACTTAATATCTTATTAATTACGCGCTATTTAAGATTATTTATACTATATATCTTATTTCCTTTTTATTAAATGCCCTTTTTAGCTTATTTTAATCGCGGCGCGATAAAGTATTAAGTATTACCGCTAACTTCCTTAAGTAGTACTTAAATATAAAGTTATATAAAGCGAGCTTTATTGCTTATTTACTTTACCTCTTATTTAACTTTCTTTTTATTATAAAGTACTTTAGATTTTTATAATCTATTAGCACTATAAATACTAGCATATTGCGTAACTTTACCCCTTAAAAGTTTAAGTATTATATAATCATAAGTAACTTCTTATCGTAAATTAAGTAGTTATACTCTACTATATTAAGTCGTTTTAAGAAGAAACTTACTAAGTATTATATCTTATCCGGTCTTACTTATATTAATACGCCGCTTATTATATATCCGGAGCAGTCCGCTTTTAAGTACGTTTCCCTTTTAAGGTTATATAACTATAGTATTAGCGCGTTATAAAATACTTTTTAGATAAACTTAAACGCGGCTTAGTGCTTATTAGTTTATAAGAACGTTACGTTCTTTTTATAAAGGCTATTTAAGCACCGTAAGGCCTTAGTATAAAGCGGGATAAAAGTATAGTAGTAATTTATAAACTTAAGGAAGCTCCGAACGCCTATTATATTCCTTAGCGCCTACTATATCTAAATAGCCTAAATCTTCTTTAAGTTATACTAAAGCTTACCCTTAGCCTATATAATAAAGCTTAAGTACTTTACTTTTTTTATTATAAAGTCGTATTTTTATAGGTTTAGTATAAAGCCTACTTTTTATAACTTTTTAAGCACCTTCGCTACTTTATCTAAATAGTTATAAAGCGACTTTAATAAGTAAATTAAAACGTTATTTATATATACTATAACGAACTTATAAAGGTAGTTGTTAAACACTTAGTTAATATAGCGTTAAAAGGTAGCCGGCGTTCTTATAAAGCTAAATAAGTATACCTACTACTTAAATAATCTAAACCTTATTTAAAAGGCCGTCTTAAACTTATAGCCCTCTATGATTTTAATCTTATAAAACGCTATAACGATATTAAGTTTCGTAAACTAATATACTTTCGCTAATATCCTTAGCGTTTTTATAATTAATAGTAGCGTATATTAATCCCTCTTTATAATTATATTTAAGGCCCGTTTATCGTAGTAAAAGTATAAGCGGCCGTTAGCTTTCTTTATAAACAATATCGGCGCCGCGGCTAACGAACTGCTTAAGCGGATAAGGTTCGCTTTTAATAGCTCGTTTAAAGTCTTCCGGAGGATAAGGAGTTCTTTTTTCGATATATTATAAAGGGGCCTTTATAATAATAGCGGCTCCTTACCGTCCTTATTTAAGGTAAGATAAATCTTATAGTCTACGCTTAGTTAAAATAAGGGTTACTTAAGTGCCTTTATAAGTACGAAAAGGTTTAAATAAACTTATAGTACTTAAGCTAAGATATAGTCCGCTAAGTCGACCGGCGTTTTCGGTTAAAAGGCCCTCTTTATATCCTTTATCGTAACTAGCTTTATATTAAGCGCTTATTATCGCCCCCGGTTACCCTTTTAAGCCTTTTCCTATCGGCACTCCGCCGCGAAGATAAAGGCGCTTATTAGCTTCGCTTTTTAGATATTCGCGATTTTCGCGGCTTCTTTTAATCTTTAAAGGCCGATCTAAATCCCCGCTTTTTTATGCCGGATTTAATCCCTCTTAGTATTATAAACTACCTTATTTTTCTTTATCTACGGTCTCCTTAAAAACACGTCGTAGCTTAACTTTAATACTATATAGGCGAATATTTATTTTAGGTGCCCGTTAATCTCTATCTTAAACGCTATAATCCCCTTTATTTAAAGCGTTAGTACGTCCTTTAAAAAAGGCCGTAGCAGCCTCCTTATCCTATCTATAAAAGGTATCTATAGCCTTATTACTATACCCTCGCTTACTATAATATAGTAGTTATAGCCTATATCTATAAGTATATTAAGCCCTTTCTTCTTATTAATATTAACCTTAAGCAGTACTAAGTTTAGTATAAGGTGCTTTCTTATTAACTTTTAAGCCGCTTACTATTTCCCTTTCTCCCTTAGCGCTTAACTTTATACTAAGGTTCTTCTTTTTTTAAATCGGAATCTACTTTAGTTACCTCCTTAGTTATAGCTATAGCTACTTATAAGGTTCTTTCTTTCTTCTTTTTATAGAAGTAGGCGATATACCCTATTGCTTTATAAGCGAAATACTTTTATATATCGGGCTAGCTTTATCCTCCTCCCGGCTAAGTTATAGCGTTATTTTTACGTATTAAAGTATCGCTTTTTAAGTCTTTTTAGTCTTAAGTTACCCCCCTTATTACCTTCTTTTAGCCTTAAAATAGCTACTTAGTTTATTAAACCCCTTTTAGCTTTACCGCGATCTACGCTACTTAATTAGTATATATTAAAAAGCTTAAGGTTAGAAAGTCGACTATCATAAGTGCCTCCTTAAAGTAAAGGCTTAAAGCGCTATTTAAGAACACGATCTATATATTATATAGCTACGACCCCCCTCCCGCCTTAAAAAGCCTTTACTTAAACTTAAAGAGGAACGCCGCGAACGTTTAGTTCTCTTTTTATTTAATTATATAGATAGCCGCCGCCGCTTATAATTAGATATTAACGTTAAGGTAAATTAAATCGAGGTACTTTAGGAATTCTTATTAATCGTAACCTCGATCCGCGCTAATACCGTAGTAAGTTGCTATAGTTTACTATAGCCTTATATTTAAGTAGTTATAGATTAAGTAAAAAACCTCCTTTAAGCTTAAGAAAAAGTCTTAATTAATCTTATACCTTTCTTATATATATCGTGCTTAAGGTATAAAGTAGCGCCGCTAGCCGTAAAATTTCCTTAGCGCTAAAAGTAGCTTCCGCTAGTCCTTTTTTTTTATTACTTCTTTCTTTATTATAGGTATTACGGCCCCCGCTATTATATTATAAGGTAGCATTAAACTATTAATTAGTAGGCCGGCCCCTCCTTATATATACGTCCTTACTATCTCCTTTAGCTTTTATATTAAGGCCTTAAACTAGCTTATAAGCTATTAAATCTGCTACTAGCTTGCCCGAACTTAGTAGCTTATTTTAACGGCCCTTACTTATAGCGAGAGGATCGCTTATTTAACCTTTATTTAGATACCGGCCTCTCTTAGCCCTCCCTCTTAAGCCCCTTAAGTATAGCCCCCTTACGCCGGGTAGGCTTTTTACTTACGCTATATCGTAGTTAGTAAGTCTTTTCTTAAGTCGTATAACTTTATTTAAAAGGAGCTTTAAATATATTAAAGGCCTATATATACTTAGTTTAGTAGTATATAGCCGAATAATTATTTATCTAAAGCTAAAAAGGGAAGGGGGAAATCTTTATCTAAGCTACGTAGCTTCGTACTTTATAAGGGTCGCTTAAGTAGCCCGTACTTAAGCTAAGTTCGAGTAGAGTCTTATATAACTTCGGCTATATATTAGCCCGACTTTAAGTCGTTCGCTATAGTATAACTATAGCTCTTCTTATAGTATAGCCCGTAATAATATCTCTTTCTAGATATATTACTAATTTAATAAAAGATAAAGACGATCTTAAGAAAAAGAATAATAAGCTAGCTAATAAGCTTAAAGAAGATACGGAATTCCTTAACTTAGCTATTAAAAATACATTTAAACGATATAGTAAGTATTTTAAGAAACTTTATAATCTTTATAATAAGGTTAATAATTTAAAAATACTATATAAGGCCGAGCATGTTTCGAATAGTATGTTTAAAAGCTAGCTAAAAGCTTAGTAAGAAGAAATTAATAACTAAAAGCTATAAAAAGAAATAGATTATAATAAAGGTATTAATATTATTAGTAAAGCAGTTAAGAACTATAAAACTAGTAAGAATTTAGTTTTTAAAGCGATTAAGTAGCTTAGTTACTAAAATAAACTAATTCTATAAAAAAAATTAAGATTTACTAAGAAGTTAGTAAATAAGGCAAAAAACTAATAGGCTTGAAAATAATAAGGCTATCTCTTAAAATAAAGAACTTACTTATGTTAAATAATAATTCTTAAAGTATAAAAATAACTTTTTTATTAAAATTAAAAGGATATTGCTATAATATATTAATAAATTACGGTGTAATAAGTAGCTATAATTCCTTTATAATAGTAAATCGTTAAAAATTATATTATAGAAAAAAGCAAAGCTTTATATGTTTTTATTAAGAAAAGGATTACTCTTTAAGTATAATAATAGTAAGATTATGCTAAAGACTAATCCTCTTAATTATAAAATCGGGATTTATAACTTTAAAGATTCTTTTTACGTCTTAGCTATTAGCTATAATATTATATTAAGACTACCCTTATTTTAGAAATATAATCTTATAATAGATTAAGATAAAGGGCTTTTAAGGTTTAAAGATCATACCTTTAATATCCCTCTTTATAGTTTAATAAAGGAAAAGACTAGACCAAAACCCTTAAATAATTAAAATACGGCAATACTAAAAAATAAATATATAGAGAATAGTAGTAACGGTAGAAATAAAGCGGCCTATATAAATATAAATATTATAATAAGAAATATCGTAATAAAAAACAATAAGATAACTAGTATAATAAATAATAATACTATTATAATTAGTATAATATACGCGAAAACAACGCTAAACCTTAATAAAAATACTAAAAGCCTTAAAAATAATTATAAAGCTACTTATAGTTAATTAAAAGAAAATCTATTAAATATCTTAAAGGATGTTAAGGAGCAATAGCTTAAGAAGAAAAATAAGATTAAGAAATAGAATAAGAGAAAAATTAAGAATAAGATATATAAAATTAGCTCGTAGTATTTAAAAGGTAATATTAATTTAAAAGCTCCTTAAAGAGCGAAAATAGTATATAAGATAGCTAGAAAGTACTATTAATTTAAAATACCTTAAGAATTATTATTTAAAAATACTTAGAAATATACTAAAAAGATATTTCTTAATATTTACGTCGCTACTTAAAGATAAACTACTATTAAAGGGTAGTTAAGATTATAAAATTAAGTTAAAAGAAGGCTTTAAGCCTAGATTTTATAGGAAATATAACTTTAATTAAAAGTATTTAAAGGTATTAAAAGAATATATCGATACGAAACTATAAAAAAGTTATATTAAAGAGTTTAAAGTTAAATATAAAGCTCCTATACTATTTACTTTAAGAATAGTAAAGATAAAAAGAAAACTTAACTTTATATTGCTTTTAAAGAGATAAGTAATAATACGATAAAAAACTAAACTTTATTACCTCTTTTAAGCGAAATAAGAGATAAACTAGCTAGTAAGTAGTAATATATAAAAGTTAACTTAAAATTTACTTATAGCTAAATATATATTAAAGAAAAAGATAAATTTAAAATAGCCTTTAAAACGCAATATAGACTTTACGAATTTTTAGTTATGCTTTTAAGACTAATTAATATACTTATAACCTTTTAAAAGAGAATTAATAGTATATTAAATCTTTATTTAAACCGTTTTTATACGGCTGATTTAAATAATATGATTATTTACTTTAAAACGCTAAAGCAATATTTAAAAGAAGTAAATATAATACTAAAAGTATTAAAAAAAGCAAGCTTATATATATTACTTAAGAAATATAGCTTTTATATATAAAAAGTAGAATTCTTAAAGCATATAATTACTCCTTTTTATATAAATATAAACCTATATTACTATTATTATTATTATTAAGTCTACGCTAAGGACCTATTTATAGGTTTTTAAGCTATTGCTTAGTTTTTATATTAAGGGAAACCGGAGTGCTTAAGGAAAAACCTTTTACTACTCTTTCGCTTTAAGTCTTGCTATATTAGCCCTTATAACTATATATAACAAAGGGGGGGGCGCCGGCTATAAATAGGTTAGTTAGTTAATTAGCTCGAACTACTATAGGCCCGCTATAAAGCGATAACGACTTTATAGTAAGTAATTAACGTATCTTTTAGTTACTATTAGTCGGTAGAATTCTTTTTATAGGTATTTAATTATCCGCCGAAATGCGTGTTCCGGGTTATCGCCTTATTTTAAGCCGCCGCGAGGCTTAGCGGGCTATGTGATTTTTTTTTTCGGCCTTTAGCTAGGCCGGGGGCGCCTTAAGGTTTACTAAGTCTTAAAAAGGCCCTTACCGAGTTATTATATCGGCACCGCACCGCGTTATTAATATCGGAATTGCTAGTTATCCGGTATAGGTTTTTATTATCCCGGTTAAGGACTAGACTAAGGCTAAGGGCCGCGCCCTTAATAAGTTATTATCGCGCTTAGGTAAGACTAAGCCTAGGCGGGCCTACTTATAGCGGGGCTAGGCTGCTAGTAATTTTATAAGCGCTTTTAAAAGCGCTAATTAGCTAATTTTATAGTAAGTTAGCGCGGTCTGTTAGTTTAGTTAAAAAGACTATGCCCCTAGCTAGATTCGAACTAACCTTAGCATTATAGCTAGCATACTTCCTAAGTATATAACTACTATACTATAAGAGTTAAGATAAACTTATAAAAGATTTTTATAATTAAATATTAGCTAACTCTTACGAATATTAAAGAGATTTTAAGCTTTATAAGATATAGAAATTATTATAAGAAGTTTATATCGGGCTTTTTTAAGATAATTATATTAATATTATTAGTATTAAAGAAAGCTAAAACGGACCCTTTTAAGTAAAACTTAAAAGCAGATAAAGCTTTTAAAAAGATTAAAGGATGACTTATTTAAGAACTTATATTAAATACTTATAATATAAAGAAGCTATTAAAGTTAAAAACGGATGCTTTTAATTTTATATTAAGCGCGTAGTTAAGCTAGCTTAATAAGAATAATATTTTCAAAGTTATAGCGTTTTACTTAAAGAAGCTAATAGGTATAAAGATTTATTACGTTATCTATAATTTCGAATTCTTAGCTATTATATACGCTTCTAAGGAATTTTAATATTATATCTTTAGAAATAAATATAAACTTAACGTTTTTATAAATTATAAGAATATTAGTTATTTTGCTATAACGTAGTAGTTAAATACTAAGTAAATAGAATAGGCTAAACCTCTTTTTAGATTTAATTATAAAATCATTTATAAGAGAAATTTTAAGAATAACTAAGCTAATATAATTAGCCGACAACTAGACCTTAATAATAAATAAGAGCCTTATATAAAGACCTTATTTATCCTAAATAATAATAGTAATTTAAAGTTAAAGACATTATATATACTATTTAACATATAAAAAGATCTTACTACTTTAAAATTACTTAAGAATTCTTATAAGAACTTAAATAGGAAACGATATAAGAATCTTAAGTAAGAAGGAAAAATAGCGTTTTATAAGATTAAGCTATTCTTTACCTTAAAAACTAAGAAAACAGTTAGAACGGATTTTTATTCGCACCCTTTATATAAATATTAAAGTATTATAAAACCGTATAATAAGATTTAAAACCATTATAATACCTATAACCTTTATAAGACAATCTAAGGGGTTATTAAGTTATACGAAGTATATAATAAAAGCAAAGATATATAATATAAGCCTTATAGTAACTTAATTTATCTAAAGGTTCTTTTAAGACCTTAGGACTTTATAGCCTTAAATTTTATTATAAAACTACTAAAGTCTATAAATCCTATAATTAGTATAAGATACGATTTTATTTTATTTTTAGTTAATCGTCTTATAAAGTACGGCTATTTTATTTTAATATATAAAGCTATAGATATAAAAAGGTTATCTTATACGTTTATAAAATATATTATAGCTAATCGAGGACTTCTAAGTTTAATTGTTTTAGATAAGAATTTAAAATTTATTTTAAATTTCTAGTAAGGTTTAATATAAGCCTTACGTATAAAGCATAATTTATTTACTGCCTTTTACCTTATTATAAACAGAATAATAAAACGATTAAATTAAACGCTTAAGCAATACCTTAAAGGCAATATAAATTATTAGTAAGATAATTAGCTTTTTTAATTGCTTATAATATAGTTAGCGTATAATACCTCTTATTTTAAGCTTATTAAGAATACTCCGGTATTCGCAAATCATAGCTTTATATTAAAAGCTTATAGGTCTTTTTTACTTTAAGAAGTTATAGCTTAAAAAGCTATATTAAACTCTAAGTAGTTAATTAGCTTATATTGATTTATAAAACTAAAATTAAAATATATTACTAAGAGAATATTATATTATTACGATAAGAGATAGTCTTTAAAACCTTTTTTATTTAAAGGCGATAAAGTATATCTTTTAATAAGGAATCTTAAGACTAATAAACTTAAGAAGTCTTTGGATTATAAGAAAATAAGACTTTTTTAAGTTATAGAGAAAATAAGAAAAGTTAAGTATAAATTAAAACCTTTAATTAGTTTACTTATTTACCTTATTTCTTATATATCTTTACTAAAGCTACCTCTATAAAAAGCTAAGGTAGTAAAAGAGCTAGACTTAAAAAAAGTTAAAGAGAGTAAATATATAGTAAAGACTATACTTACTAAAAGAGAAAAGATTAAGAATACTTTTATTTAGTAAAGTAAAAGGATTATCTTAGTTAAGATAATACCTAAGAACCTATAAAACACTTAAAAAATGCTCTTATAGAAATTAAGGATTTTAATTAATAAAACCTTTAAGTAAAGGTATTAGCTTCTTTAAGCTAAGATTTCTTTGCTATCTTTAAATAGTAAAAGTAAAAGGAAGTTTAGTAAGGAAAAAGCCTTATAATTAAGTTTAGATAACTTAGTATATATCCTTTCAAGGATAGGATTTCTATCTTTTAAGAAAGATTTAGAAAGAATATAATTAAGATTTTCTTTAAAGAATTTATAAGGTTACTCTTTTTAAAGTAAGACTTTTTTAATTATTTTAGTTAGCTTCTTAAAGTTAAAAAAAACTTTAGAGAAAGAGACGTTTATCTTTTTAGGTTTAAAAAGACCTTATAAAGTGGAATATATAACGGAAACCCTATTCCGTTAGTAATACTAAGTACTAAAGATACTAATATTTAGTAAAGTAAATACCGCTAAATATAAAGAAGTAACTAATAAAGTAAATACTTTTAGTTATAAGTTATAACTATTAAAGTAGATATTAGTAGTTATAAGGAGGGATAATATAGCTTAATGTTTAAAGATAGTAAGTATTAGCTATAAGTAGTATAGGTTAAACGCGCTTATAATCGGCTTAAGCTAGCTTTAGCTAATAATAAGATTAGTATCGGATAGATTAACTAATACTTTATATAATTAACTAATACTTTATATAATTTACTAATACTTTATATAATTAACTAATACTTTATATAATTAACTAATACTTTATATAAAGTTAAGGTAAAAGGCCTCCTTTTAAAGAGGGATAAAAACTTATAAAAGGGTTTAAGATAAGGATATTTAGTCTTAAAAGCTAATTATAAGTAATAAAGCATATATTACTTATTACTAGTAATAAAGATAGCGTAAGCTATTTCTATTAGCTTAAGAAGTCGTTTAGTAACCTTTTAAGATATATAAGGTATAAGTTAGAAATTAGTATATAAAAGCATATTAAAGTATATAAAAAAAAGTCTTTTAATAGCTTTAAAAAGGTATAAAAGAAGGTCTTTCCTCCTCTTTCCCTTAACCTTTTTCCTTTCCTTTTTATTTCTTTTTTAGCTAGTTTTCTCCTTGGGAAATTAGTATAATAAGATACCCTTACTTTTTTTAGTTTAGTAATCTATACTAAGTCTTTTTTTCCCTTTCCCGCCGTGAATTATAAACCTAATAAATTAAGTAAAGCTACTTATCGTATAAAAAAGCATAAGGGCTTTATAACACTTATTTATTATAAGAATAAAGACCTTAAAGATAAGCTCAAAGCTAAAGCTTTTAAGGGAGTTATTATAAGCTATTATAAAAATGCTTATAAAGTCTAGGATTTTTCTAGGAGAGAGTTAATAGTTTTTATAGATATTACTAAACTAAAACTAGGTTTATAAATACCTTTCTTAGTCTTATTAAAGACTTCGATTTTAATATTATTTTAAAGAATAAAGATAAGCTAGAAGCCTATAGCTTTATAAAGAAAGATTCTTTAAAAGAATTATGACAAAAATTCTCTTAACCTCTATAAAAGAAGGTTCTTTATATAAAGATCTTAGCTTTACTAGTTATATAATTGTAAAAATATCTAAGAAGCTTAATACGTCTTATACTAATTATATAGATTACTTTAATATATACCTGCTTTTTAATAGCAATTATAAAGAGTCTATTTTAGCTTTAATATAATAAGATAAGGTTTAAGGTTTACTAAATACCTATAAAAAGGCATTAAATAGTCTTTATTTAACTAGCTAGAGAAATACTAAACTAAGAGAAATAAACTAGCTAATAAAATATAATACTTTAGATTTCGCTTATCTCTATAGCGATAAAGAGGCTTTAAGTAGTTATTAAGTCTATACTATAAAGAAAAATATTTAAAATAAAATATTAAAATATAAAGCCTATTTTATAATTAAAGGATTGAAGTAGATATATAGCTTAAATTACTAAAAGACCTTTTTAATAATAGCTAGACTTAAATTTACTAAATTCCTTCTAATTTTAGTAGTTTGAAACGATTTTTAAGCTATATAAATGGATAATATAAATGCCTTTATATACGCTAATATAGATTTAAAAGTTTATATTAATCTTCCTATAAGCTACGAATAATATACTTTAAAAGACTGTTATTTTAAGAGTAAATCTTATTATAAAGGAAAAGGGAAAAGTCTTTCGAAATTTATAGATCTATATAATAAAGGGTTATTAAAGGTAAAGCTATAAAAAGCATTATATAGTTATAAATAAAGCTTAAAGCTTTAGTATACTTATTTAAAAGATATACTAAATAAACTTGGATTTTTCCCCTTTTTATTAAAAGATAGGGTATTTATAAATAAAAGCTTTAAAATTGCTTTAGTAATCTACGTAAATAACTTTCTTATAATAAGGCCTTTAAAAGCTATAATAAAAAAAATACGATTTAAAGAATTAGCTAAATACTTAGATTTACTATACTAAAAAGATTAAAAGACTTCTTAAGTTTAAATATTTAAATTAACTAAGATAAAAAAAAGCTATATATATCCTAAGAAAAATATGTCTTAAATAAAATAAAAACGTTTAATAAAAAAGCTATATTAAAATCAAATACGCTTATTATAATAAGTTTTAAGCTAGTAAAAGCTAAAAGGTTACCCTTAAAAAACGTAATATTATAATTTTAAAAAGAAATAAGATCTTTATTACTTCTAGCTATATTTACAAGTATTACTATTTATATACACATATATTACTATTCGTACACACGCCTTATTTTTAAAATACGTACTAACGCTAGCCCGCCCTACTTACTTATTGTGCCTACGCCTAGCAAGTACCTATATCTTTTAAATGCCCGCGCCTATATACGCATCCTATACACGCAGCCTATACGCAGCGCTCTCGTAGCTTTATTTACTTAAAAAACGCATCTTTAAAGCTCCCGCGAGATACGCGCATAACGCGGCCCGTTAATTAATCCGGGCCCTCTATTAGTGCTACGGGCGAGGTTATAGGCGCGCCCTTAATATCGGCTATATATATAGGCGCGGGCGGGCATTTAAAAGGTATAGGTACTTACTAAGCGGGCGCGGTATAAATAGGTAGGGAGGGCTAGCATTAGTACGTATTTTTAAAATAGGGCGTGTGTACGAATAGAGATATATATGTATATAAATAGTAATACTTATATTTTTAAGGCCGGATATCCTTTATTTCTTTATATCTTATATAAGATTTGTTACTAAACTAAATAATACGTATAAAAAGGCTTAAAATATAATTTAGAAATATCTAAATTAATAACTTAGTATTAAAATAAAATATATATATAATATCCTTTTAGACTTTTTATATATAAAAGGTTATATTAATACTAATTAGGCCTTAGATTTTATAAACGCCTACTTAGTTTTAAGATACTATTTTTATATATATAATAACGTTTTAAGTAAGGCTTATTTTACGTAAAATTTAGTTACTCTCTTTATATATAAGGTAAAATATATAAGCCTTAAAGAGGCTATAAAAGAAGCTATTTCTTTTAATCCTCTTAATACTATAACTACTAAGAGTTTATCTATAAAGATTTTTAATAGTATTCCTTTTATTTTAATAGATAATACTATTGCTATTAAGTTAGTACAAATTTAAAGATTTTATAAGCATATTAAATATATAAGTGCTTTATATTACTATATAAAGATAAATATAAGAAAAAAAAAAGATTATAGTTTTTTATATAAAATCAAACGATAATATAGCTACGTCTTACTTTAATTAATAAATTTAAAACTAGATAGTTCTTAGTATAAAAAGTCTTATAAATAAAAGATGTTTATAAGGTTATTTATTTAGTTTTTATACCTTTCCTCTTCCTAGGTTTTTCCCTATTTTAAGGTTTCTTAATTAAGATTAAAAAATAATAGGTTTTTAGATTATTTATAATTTTTCCTAAGAACTAAGTTTACTTACTACGTATCTTTAAATAGTAAAAGTATAGATTCTCTTTTTTTAAAAGGTTTCTTTTTATTAGTATATACCTTAAAATATATTTTCTTAAAAAGAAAGGTTTTCTATATATTTTAAATATAAAAAGAGTTTTCTTATATAATTAAAGAACTTTACCTTATATATATACTACCTTAATAAATTAAAAAAGAGTATATAAATCTACTTTTTTACGGAGGCTATAAGAAAGTAATTTCTACTACCTTAAGAAATTAGCTATTTAATCCTTACTTAATTAGCTAAGTATAAAGAGGTATATAAATTAAAAAAAACCTTATATTAAATAGCCTAGCTTCGGCCTATTATTTTGTAAGTCTTTATATTTTTATACGACGTTTATAGCATTATATATAGAGTTAAGAAGGTTATAATAGCTAGGTAAAATACGGATTCGCCTAAACTTAAACTAACTTTAAACTGATTTTAAATACGAATTACCGTATAAAGAAGGGATATATCGCTATAAAGTAAAATGCTTTAAAATTAATATTCCTTAAGCTTTAAAACTGCTTAAAGGCTAGTCTAAATATATTACTCCGTTCTTTTATATTTTTTTATAAAAGGCGAATTTCCCGCTACTAAATAGCTAGAGCTTTTATAAGTACTTACGCACTTAATGTTTCATTAATTAATTCTACTTAAATCCTATATTATATATTATTAACTCTTTTATTACGTGCTAGTATATTATCTTTAGATTTCCCTATAATTTCTCTACTACTTTAACCTTTAATAGATAAATAGGTTAAAAGATCCCGGATAGTATATAACTAATAAGATATTAAGTTCTTTTAAGTAATAAGTATATAAACCTCTTATAACGATTAGTATAAAAAAAGCATATAGTTATAATAATATAAGTAAAAGAGGAGGATATAAAGTTAATTGCTTATATAAGTAAAGTAAACGACTTTATACCTTAAGCTTTAAGTAAGGCAAATAAAAGCAAAGTTTAGCGAAAACTTAACTTAAACCTAAGCTAAGAAATACTTAAGAAATAGGTATAACTAGCCCGCGTATTTAATAAGTAAGAGATATAAAAGCGATAAATAGCGATATAATAAAACGATTAAAAGTATTAAGTAGTATTTTAAGTAGTATAAAATAGCGACTAGTTGCTTACTTAAAAATAGCAATTTAAAGTCTAAATAAGTAAGTATATAATTAACGTAAAAAGCCGCCTCCGTTTTAAAAACCGCCTATAAGTGCTAAGTAAGGCCTAGCACCTTAAGGAAGAGGAAGATAAAGAGCTAAATAAGCTTTAAGTATTAATCGCTTAGTAAATATATAACTTAATAGCAGTAAAATACTTAAAGCGTAAGAAGACGCTTATAATATATTAAAGGTTAAAGCAGCAGCAAAGTTATAAGGAAATCTAAGGACTACGTAATAGCACGTAATAAAAAGGTCGATATTATATAAAGCAAGATTAAGCTAGAATTAATTAATAAATAATTAAGTATATAAGTACTTATAAATCTTAAACTATTTAGTAGTAAGAAATTCGCCTTTTATACATAAATATAAAAGAATAAAGTAATATATCTAGACCGGCCTTTAAGTAGTCTTAAAGCTTAAGGAATATTAATTTTTAAGTATTTTACCTCGTACCTATATATCTCTTCTTTATATAGCAATTCGTATTTAAAGTTAGTTTAAGGTTAGTTTAGGTTTAAGCGAATCCTTATTTTATCTACCTACCTTAACCTTCTTAGTTCTATATATAACGCTCAAAACGTCGTATAAGAATATAAGGACTTAAAAATGATAAACGAAAGCTAAGCAATTAAATAAAGGTTTTCTTATAATTTTAATACCTCCTTATACTTAGCGAATTAAGTAAAAGTTAAATAGCTAATTTATTAAGGTAGTAAAAACTACCTTTTTATAGCCTCCTTAAAAAAGTAGATTTATATACTCTTTACTAATTTATCAAGGTAGTATATATTTTAAGTAAAGTTCTTTAATTATATAGGAAAACCTCTCTTATGCTTAAAAATATAAAAAACCTTTCTTTTTAAAAACCTATTTTTAGGTATATACTAATAGAAAACCCTTATAAAAGGAGAAAATCTATAGTTTAACTATTTAAGAATGCCTAATAAGGAAACCTAATCTCTAAGACAAATTAGAAATAATTTAAAAACCTAGTATTTTTAATCTTATTTAAGAAACCTTTAAAAAAGGAAAGACTTAGTAAAAAGAACGGTATAAAAAGCAAAAGAAATAACCTTAAAAGCTCTTTTTATTTAAAAGACTTCTTATACTAAGAATAATTTAGTTTTAAAGCTATTAATTTAAGTAAGACTTAATTCTTAAGTAAAGATATTGGCTATATTATCTTTTAATTTAATATAAAAAACGCTATTTTCTTTATTTCTTATTTTTACTTATATATAGTAATATATAGCATATATATATTTAATATGCTTATAGAATTTTAGATTTTTTATTAATTCAATAATAGTACTATTATCCGTTAAAATAAGGGGAATACTATTGAAAATCTTTATTAAAATATCCTTAGTAATTATAGTAAAAAGACTATTAAAATAAATAGCTTCTTAAATAGCCTCTTAAAGGCTTATATATTCTACCTTATATATAGAGAGAGTAACTAAATTTTCTTTAAAATAAGCCTAACTTAAAACGTTATTATATATATAAAAATAGTATCTTAAGACTAAGTTAGCGTTTATAAAATCTAAGGCCTAATTAGTATTAATATAACCTTTTATATATAAAAGGTCTATAGAGATATTATATATACATTTTATTTTAAGGCTAGGGTATTTATTTCAATATTTCTAAATTATATTTTAAGCCTTTTTATACGTATTATGTAGTTTCGTAGCAAATCTCGTATAAGATATAACTTAATAAAGGATATCCGGCCTTATTAATAAGCCTAGAAGTAATAAAGATCTTATTTCCTTTTAAAATTGTAATATTAGGTTTTTTAAAGGTAATTCCTTAGCTTTTACTAGCTTAAAACTTATTATAATAAGCGTATATAATTTTTATATGGCTTTTTTATTAAACTCCTTTATTTTATTCAAGATATATTTTCTTAGGATATATATAGCTTTTTTATATCTTAGTTAATTTATATATTTAAACTTAAGAAGTCTTTTAAATCTCTTAGTTATATAAATTCTAAGTATTTAGCTAATTCTTAAAATAGTCTTTCTTTTATTATAGTTTTCGAGAGCCTTACTATAAGAAGATTATCTATTTAGATTACTAAAGTAATTTTGTAGCGTTTATTTATAAAGACCCGCTCTTTTAAGAAATAGGAGAAAATCTAAGTGAATTTAGTATATCTTTTAAATAAATATGCTAAAGCTTTAAGCTTTATTTAAGACTATATAATGCTTTTTTTAGCTTTGCCTTTATTAAACTATTATTATATAGGTCTATAAACCTTATTAATATTATCTTTTTTTTGTTATAATAAGATCTATTTTTAAAAGAATAGGTTTTTAAAGTATATTATTTATAGCTTATAAGAAGATTAATATATACTTTTTAATATATATTAGCGTAAATAAAGGCATTCGTAATATCTATTTATATAGCTTAATAATTATTTAAAACTACTAAAATAAGCAAACCTTTAGTAAATTTAAGTCTAGCCATTATTAAAAAGGTCTTTAAGTAATCTAAGATATATATCTACTTAAATCTTTTCATTACGATACGGACTTTATATTTAAGAATTTAATTTTAACTATCCTTTTTAATAGTAAAAACCTAATAGCTACTTAAAGCCTCCTTATTGCTAAGAAGATAAGCAAATTTCTAAGTATTATATTTTATTACTTAGTTTATTTCCCTTAATATAGTATTTTTTTAGCTAGCTAAATAAAGACTATTTATTGCTAATTTTTAAGTATTTAGTAAACCTTAATTTTTATTTTCTTTATTATAGCTAGATTAAACTCTTTATAATTGCTATTTAAAAGTAAGTATATACTAAGGTAATATATATAATTAGTATAAGACTTATTAAGCTTCTTAAGTACTTTTACTACTATATAACTAGTAGTATTAAGATTTTTATTTAAAGAAACTTCTTTTATAAAGACTAAGGGAATTTACTTAGTAATTTCCTTTAAAGAATTTCTCTTTATAAAGCTATAAGCTTTTAGCTTTTCTTTATTCTCGAAAATTATATTAAAATAAAAGTCTTTAATAAGACTAGAACTTTATTTATAAACCTATTTTCTAATATAATAATCTCTTTAAAGACTATTAATCTTCTCTTAAAAAAGTCTTAGACTTTATAAGTATTTTTATAATAGCTTATAATAACTCCTTTAAAAGCTCTAGCTTCGATATTATAAAATTTAAACGGCAACGCCTAGACTCCTTACTTTACTCTTAAGGAGCTTTATAGAACCCCGCGATAAGAACGCTTAAAGCACGCACTAAAAAGGCTCGCTTAAGAAGACGCGATAGATATTACTAATTAGACCCCGCTGAGGTTTCGGAGATATAACCACGAAAGCTTAAGAGCTTATTTAACTATAGTTTATAATATTTCTAACTAAAAAAGATATTATAAAAACTACTAAGCGGATTTTACTGGTATCTTTAAGAGATATTTAAGGATTTCCGCGGGATATTTTAACTATAATTTAGCCTGTTTTTAACTATAAAAGTACCTTAAAAGATATAATATAGACTTTATTGCAATTTTTAAGGGATATTTAAGGATATTTAAGGGATTTACTTAATTATAGTTTTTAATATTTCCGATTAAGCTTATACTTAGTTTATTAAGTAATTTTATAAGGATCTTTACGGTTTATCTATATATTAACGATAAACGGTAAGATAGTATAGTTAAAGGTCCTTAAAATTAGCTTAAGGAACTAAGTATAAAGTAGCTAGCTATGCTTTAAAGAAAAGATAAGCTTTTTATTATTTTTAAACCTTTATATATATTTACGTATAGTAATTAGTTTATTATATTAGTTTAATTAGTAGTAATTAGTTTCTAGTACTAGCTTTAACTAGCGGTAATTAGTCCGCGCCTTATTCTTTGATCTTTATACTATAAGGCGTAGTATTTAAGCTTATCTTTAAAGTCTTTATTCTTATAATAAATAAGGCTTTTAAACGTTTTAATCTTATTTAAGGTTTTAAAAGATATAATAATATTATCCTTTTTTTATAAGGCTTTTAAAACCTATAGCTAAATATAAAGATTTATTATATAAGTAAGTACTTATTAAAATAGCTTTACTTTATAGATATTTAGGTAGTCTTACTATATATAATAAAGAACGGACTTTTTTTAATATAGTGCGATTTATTCTCTTTATTTTGCCGTTTAATCTTAGTGTTTTAAGAGGGTTAGAATTAAATAAGATACTATTTCTTTAGTGTGTTTTTATCTTATATATAAATTCCCTTATATTATTCGAAAATACGTCTTTAATCTTAGTTTTATCCGGGTTATCTATAACCTAATCTTTAAATTTTAAGAACTTTTTTCAAGCTTCTCCCTTACCTTAAAGGAGCTATAAGTTTAGAAATCGAGTTCTTATATCTAGGAAAAAGATATAATAGTAATATTTATTATAGGTAAGTGTTTTAATAGGCTTTTAAATATCTAATACTATTTTTATAAGGTAGAAATAAGTCTTATTTAAAGGTTATTTATTTACTTTATTCGTAGCCTTTACATTTATATAAATCTCGTATTACTTTATTTTCTTTTCTTTTTTTAAGGTATCTTTATATATTTATTATACCTTTTTAATACTTTAGAAATTGCCTTATAATTTCTATGCTAAAGGCGTAAATACTAAGTATAAAACTCTATATCCTTTGTCTTTAAAGAAGTAATATAGTACTAATATCGTATATAGAATAAAAAGTCTTTTTACTATATTTAAGAAATCCTCCTTTTTTACCTTTAATACTATTTCTTAGATTTAAAGAAGTAAGACTTTTAGAGGTCTTAAAAGAGTATCTTAATTAGCTTTTAAATCTGCTTTTAAAGAGGGTTTCTCTATAAAGGTTAAAATTACCTTTAGAGGGTTATTCGAGGCTATCTTAAGAGTAAGAGCTTAAAAAAAGGTTAGGAAAGCGCTATTTAAAGAGCGCAACTAAGAAAGGTTAATAGATTTATATTAAGGTCTATTTTAATTAAATTTAAGACCTTTTCTACCTCTTCGCTTAATTTTACCTCTTTTACCCTTTTTTAATTTCTCTTTTTTAATAGAAGAAAGGGGTTTTTTAAGATAGCTTTCTTTTTAATAACCTTATTTAAATCGTCTATTTTCTTCCCTTTAAGCACCTAATAAGAAGGGGCTTTTTTAAGGTAAAGTTAAAAGCAATTAGCTACTTAATAGCCTAACCTTTTGCATTCTTTATAGTAAGAATTCGAGGAATTCCCCTATCTTTTCTAAGGCTTTTTTTATAGTAAAAAAGCTTTCTCCGAAGAGTCCTCTATATCTTTTACCCTTTTAGCTTCGTTTAAAAGACTAGCTATAAAAGTCTTAGGGGAAAAGGCAGTAAGATTATACTTAAAGCTCTATATAATATTAGTTATATAGCTTTTAAATTCCCCGGGAAGGGAATTTAAAATCTATACTATAAAAACTAGTTTTAGAACATCTATTTCTTACGATTTTCATTCCTCGTAAACTTCTTTTTCTTTATATTAGTATTCTTCTAACTTTAGATCTAAAGGACTTACGTTAAATAGTTATTTTATAAGTTAATAATTCGACGAGAAATTTAAAAGATTATATAGCTTTTATAGCTCTTTTTAAGTATCTTTAGTACTTATTACGTACTTAATCTATATTAAGGGACTATCTTTAAAGCATAAGAAAATTAAAGTTAAAGCCTCTTCTATCTTAGTATAACTAGCTTGCTTTAAAGCAGCTATAAGTTTTTCTTTAATAAGAATTACTCGTATTTTAATAGTCTATAAAGTATAATTTATATTACCTTTAAACCTAAAAAACTCGTAATTTATTAGCTTACTATTTTATATATCTTTAGTATAATAGAATAAGTAAGTAAAGAAAAGTTAATCTTTAACTTAAGAAGGGTCGAAAGATAAAGGAAGTTAGTAAGGATCGGTAGGAGAAATTCTAGGGAAATTCTTAGAGTAATAAGGGGTCTTAGTAGAGAAGAGAAAATTTTAAAAGAATTTAGTATAAAGAAGGGGATTTCTAGAGAAATTTTTATAAAGGGGAAAAGATTAAGGGAAGTAATCAAGGTTAAGATATCTTAAGGTACAATTTCTAAGGGATTTAGTTGTTTAACTAACATTAAACTTAAAGAGTGGATAAACGAGTAATTAAAAAGAGGGTTCGTATCTCTCTCGGAAAATTTCAAAGCTAGTTAAAGGAGCAATTAATTTCCCGGCATAGTAAGCTAAGCCGGGTTTAAAACGTATTAAAGGTTAAAGTAGTAGCAAGATTATAAAAAAATCTAAAGATTACGTAATAGTACGTAATAAAAGAGTTGACATTAAATAAGGTAGGATTATGCTAGATTGAATTAATGAAAAATTAAGTATATAAGTGCTTATAGAATGTTTAGCTATTAAGTAGCGGGAGATTTGCCTTTTATAGATAAATATAAGGGAACGGAGTAATATATCCGGACCGGCCTTTAAGTAGTCTTAAAGCTTAAGGAATGTTAATTTTAAAGCATTTTATCTTATAGCTATATATCTCTTCTTTTTATAGCAATTCGTATTTAAAGTTAGATTAAGGTTAGTTTAGGCTTAAGCGGATCCTTATTTTATCTAGTTACCTTAAACTCTTTAGTTCTATATATTACGCTCTAGACGTCGTAAAAGAATAAAGAAACTTAGAAAATAGAAAGCTAAAGGTAGGCTATTTAATACGGGTTTTTCTTATAATTTAAACACCCCTCTATGCTTAGCTAATTAACTAAGGATTAAATAGCTAATTTATTAAAGTAGTAGAAATCACTCTCTTATATAATATTAGCTTGAGAGTCTTTTTAGCCGGGCTAGTTATTAATAGTACGCTAGCTTATTATAAACTACGGACTATATAGTAAAGGCTATATTTAAAGACAACTCCGGAAAGGGCTCCTCTATCTACTACTGCCTCTTATATAGCTATTTATATACTTAATAATAAGCTTTATAGTTAAGCTGTTCTTAATTAAGATAAAAATCTTAAGGAACCTTTAAGTAATAACGGATAAACTAATAAAAGCAATAATACTAAAGGCGATACTAATAATAAAAGTAATAGTATACGCTATAAGGTTTTTATAATCCTATTTCCGCTTTTATAAAATACTAAAGTCTATTATCTTAAACTAAGAGACGACCGAAATAAGGTAGTTTTAGCAGAAATTTTACTAATAGACTAAGGTTTAAAGGAAACTAAGCTTAGCTTACTACCCGCAAATTAATAAAGTAATAAAGCGTATAAACTAAGAAGTATAAGCTTACCTTTATTTATATATTTACTATAAGTAAGACAATTTAAAGGTATAGCTACCTTATGCTTAAGCGGTATTAAATAACTAAGTAGTATTAATAATAAGTATAAGCCTATTCTTTGCGATATATAGTTATAATATTAAGCTTATTTAAATCGTATAAAAAGAACGACTACTTAGCTAAGTAGTTAATAACTACTAGCAGCCGCTAATAATTAAGGAGAATAATAAATTAAAGTATATTATAAAGAAAATCTAATAAGCTTAGTAAAAACAAATTAAAAAAAAGGAAGTAACGCTAAGTCCTTGTTAAATAGTATAGGTATATTAACCTAACTTAGCAGCAAATTAATAAATTTTAAGATATAATTGCCTTTAAAGGATTTTAAGAAAAGTATAGTAGTATAATAAAGAACGATAAAAGTAAGGCAGAGGAATAATAATAAGTAAAGCTAAGGAGTAATAGAAAGAATAATAGAGATAGCGGAGCAAAAATGGAAAATTAAGAAAAATAAAAAGGAGTTTTAAGCTACGCTTAGCGGACATTAAAATAATTTTAAACGATAAGCATAATAAAGATATACTATAAACGTATACTAAGTAAGGATAATAATAAGATAAAAATAGAATATAATAAGATATAATAAAATATAAAGTAAATATAGATAAAACTAATAAAGAACTACGACTTAATTGTAGTAAATTACTTACTACTAGCTAATATTAATAAATTAACTTTAAATATTAAGGCGTATTTAAGATTAGCGCGCTATAATAACGGTATTAGTTAACTCTACGTATTATATTAGTTATTAGTAATATCTTACTAGTTAGTATTTATTAAGGATTAAAGGATATATATATAAGCTAGTATAATAGTCTTTAAACGTCTTTTAAGATATATAGTCTTAAAGCGCGTTCTTAGCAGCAATTATATTGCTAGTATATTAATATTATATTAGCATTATATTATATATAGTTTAAAGATAAGGATATATAAGTAAATAATATAAGCCGGTATAAGCATAAGTAAAATAGTTATAAGCTTAAAGCGAGGCTTACTTTTAGTAAGCTTTATACTAAGTATCCGCGTTAAAAGACGCTATATATTTAATATATATAAAGTAAAGGGGGCGCTATTTAGTAGTGCCGTATATTATACTCCGCTTACTAAGCGACGACGGCGGGCGTCAAGACTAACATAAAGGCGGTAGTATATAATTACTAAGTATACTAAAAAGCATAGTATAAGAGGACGCTTATAAGCTAGTAGGAGATAAAGCGCGGGGGACTAAAGTAGATATAATAAGGCGCGGCGTAGCAAAACTATTATAAGAGGGGGTATATATATAAGAAGATTTATAATTAAGGAAGAAAAAAAAAGAAAAAAAAGAAAAAGAAAAAGAAAAAGTATTTATACCTAAAAAAAGAAAGCGGTAAGAAGGTAGAACGTACTTTAAGCACTAATAAAAGTGGTAAATAAAGGGGGCACGTTATACCGCCTTAACGTAATTAATAGCAATATAGCGGCGTAAGTAAGTAAGCGTATAACGCTTTTAACGCCGCGGTATAATATTATTTAAGGAGATATATTAATATATAATTATAAGTATAATAGGAGCAACTATACTAATTAATATTAAGCGCGGAATAAAAAGCAGCGCGGCGATATTATATACTTAAGTATATAATACCTTAAAAAAAGGATAGTATTATAAGCTATACTATAGTAAAAGCTATAGTTAAACTATAGTAAATACCTTAAGGTAAGGCTAATATATAGCTTAAGTTATATACGACTTTACCTAAACTCGACTTAAGTATAAGCTAATTAAGCAAATTTTATAAGTAGGAAGCTATATAGCTTAAATAAAGTTTTCCTCGTTTTTTTCTTAGCTTTAAGTAAAAAACTATTTAGCTATATATTACTAAACTACGTATATGCCGGCCTTTAATAATATTAAATACTTTAAATAAGTTATAAAGAGGCTATAGAAAATAAACCTTTTTATAAAGCTATTTTAATATATGTTTTATTAGTAATTAGTTAAGTTCCTTAGTTTTATTTTATTTATTAATAAGGTTTTAGTAAATTCTTAATAAGTAAGGGTAATTACTAAATAGCTAGTACTTAATATCTATTAAGATATTTAAGTCGTCCTTAAGTTTTATAATTATTATTATTATTCTATTTACTGCTACTTTTATATAGTAGCACCTCTTATTATATTATTAAAGAGTAATAATAATAGTAAAAAGCTAAAAGAAGTAAATTAAAACATAACTAAAATTATAGTAGTTTCGTTCTTAAAGGATATATTTGTTAATATACTTTTACTTTAATACTTAAACCTAAAAGGATATACTTAAATTAAAACTAATATATTATAGTAAAGAATAATAAATATTTTATTTTAACTTAAAAATAAAAGTTACTACTATTTAATTGTATTTCTATTAAAAAAGTTTATTAAGGCTAAGTTAAACTATAAAGTCTTAAACTAAGAACTATTTACTTTTATAAAGTTATTTAAATATTAGCAAAACTGAAATAAAAGAGCTATATAATAAGTAAAAGTCTTGTTTAACTATTATAACCTTTAAACGTTTTTTTACTAAACCTCTTTTAATGAAAGATAAGGATAATAATATATATACTTAGCACTATTTAATTTTACGACTAAATTTAAAGTAAGGAAGTTAAACTTAGCTAATATACTATTAAGAGTACTTAAATATTAAGACGAGAAGCCCCTATTTATAAAGTTATTATTAAAGCTTTAATTAAAATTAGCTATAATAAATTATATAACTACTAATAATCTAAAAAGAGATAATAAGAAGTCTTTATAAGTAAAAAATAGCTTAAATATAAGCTAGTATAAGCATAGTAGATTGTCTTTATATAAGGCAAATATATAAGCTTTTTTATAGCGAACTACTATTAACTTAAGAGCGGACTTTAAGTAACTAGCTATATAAGTTTAAAGGAAAGCTAGTTATAAATAGCTACGTTTTAGGAAAACGATAAAGAATATATCTTATAGCCTTTTAATATATACCGTTAAAGTTCTTAATGTTTTATTAATATTACTAAAATAGAATTAAAGCGAATATATAGTAATTGCTTAATAAAAAACAATTAAAGACTTTTTAAAAAAGTATCCTTAGTTACTACAACTAAATAAATTATTATTATAAAAAGAAGAAATTATAGTACCTCTTAATACTACTTTATAGTAAAATTTAATAGAACTTTATTATAATAGCCTATTAATAAGATACTTTAAAACTTAATAAATACGTAAATTACTATTAAGAAAATTTTATTAAGAAAATATAATAAGGGATATTAATCAATATATTTAAAAATACTTAGTATATAAAAGCGATATTTTAAAAAAGCATTGGTTTTATAGTGCTATATAACTGTGATTATACTTTATATAATTTTAAAAAGATTAATTAATAAACTTTATTATAAGTTTATTAAAAGTATAATATAAAGGATAAAAAGTAAATATAATATTAATAATTATAAACTAATATACTAAGTATTACCTCTTTATCTTATATTTTAAGATAATAAACGCGCTTAAGCTAATAAGAGCATTTTATAATAATGTTAAGTTAGTATATAAGCTTTTAAAAAACGTAGTTATAAATAAAGGATTATTATTTACTAGTAAGTTTTACTCAAACTTATTTTTTTATAAGTAGAACGTAGGTTATTAAAAGCGTTTTACCCTTAAACTAATTAGTAAATAAAATCTATAATTTAAGTAGTATACTATTATTTAAGATACTTTTTAAATTCAAAATAAATATATAAAGCGTTATTTATTTAAGTAGTATAATTTATATATAATAACGTAACTAATACTATAACTAAGCTTTTTTTTAAAAAAGCTCTTTTTAACTATTAGCTAAACTTTTATAATAATATTAAGGATAATATTATAAAGGGGGAGGTATTTAAAGTAAAAGTAAGAATTAATTAGTTAAAAGCTTTATAATAACCACTTAAGGAATATTAAAAAAAAGCTATAAAAGCAGAAGTAAAGTACTACGACCTTAAGTACTAACTACTTTAACTTTAAGTTAATAACTTTATTATACTCCTTATAAAGGATTTACTCTTTAAAAACGAGAAAAAAAAGTTATTTGCTAAGTATATAAACCCTTTTTAAGTATTATAAGTTATTAAGAAGTAAGCTTATTATTAAGCTTTTTTCGATAAGTACTTATATATTTATAATCTATTTTATATTAGCTTATTAAAACCTTAAAAAGAAAGGTTAAGTAATTAAGAAGGTGCTAAACTATTTATAATACTTAACTTTTAAGAATTTAAGAAAGCAAATAAAAAGTCTAAGAAGTGCTAAATAAGAAATATATTAAAGGTAATACTTTTTTCTTAGTTAAGTAAAAAGGATAGCTAATAGAATATAATTAGTAAGTTAATGCTAAGGATATAGCGAATAGCTAAGCACTTATTAGTAAATACTTTACTTTTATTTAGAAAAAGAAAAAACGTAAAACTAAGGAAAGGCTAAGATGCTAAAAGTATAAAAATAACTTACTTATTAAGCTATATTTTTTAACCTACTTAGTATTAATCTACTATTAATTAATTATACTTTTAGCTAAAGTAACTCCTTATATATTAGTAGAATATAAAACAGGGAAAAAAGTAAGTAAAAGTAAATAACTTAAAGAACATATAAAGCTAAGCTAAATCTTCTTTAAAACGATAATAAAAAAAAAAAAATTTATAAGCTAAGCTATTACCTTTTTATATTATTAATAAAAAAGATAAAAAGAAACTATAAGAAAAAATAAACTAAAACTATTTTCTCCTTATATTAATACTTCGTGAATGTTATAAGAACTAAATAAATAGTCCCCTTATTTATATTAGTTAAAAAAGAAAATATTAATATACTTTTCCCCTTTATTAGCTATATCTTAATTAGTATAGTACTTACCTTCGCCTTTATAATAAGTAAGGCGTATAATTAAAACGTATAGCCTATATCGCCTATAAGTAGCCGGAGTTTTAACTATACTTCTTAAGTATAATACTCCGGATTAACTATATTAATACTAAAAACGGCCTTAAAGTACACAGGGTTAGTAGTTTACGCTCTTTATTAATAAGTATATAATAGTTATTATACTAAAACTAAAATGTTATTAGTTAAACGCTAATATATTAATGATATATTAATTACTATTATATTCTTTTTAGCATAAATAATACTATTCTTCTTTTAATAAGTTATTTTAGCGATATTAAAGTCCTTATAAAACTCTTAAGCTATTATAATAAAATAGTAGTAAGTATTCTTGCTAAATATTAAAGCGCTATTATTACTATTATTGTTTTTAATATTAAAATTATAAACGTTAAGTATATTAAGCTTCTAAATAAAATTAAGGATAGTAACTATATTAGTATAATTACTATCTATAGGTAAAACTATTTATATAGCGATTTAATAATAAACAGTAATAATAAATTTAATTAATAATATACTTAGTTAATAATATACTAAATCGTAAGTAGCTATATATTAATAGCATTACTTATACCTTATAAAAGTGATATTAAAGAAAATATACTTATTTTTTCTAACTTTAATAAGCTTTAGCTAAAATACTTTAAAAGCTATAATAGCGGTTTAAAAATAATATATATATTAAAGTTTAGTAAGTATTATACTATTAATACGGATAGCGAAAGCTTTAGCCTAAAACTATATTTATTTCGCCCGCGAAATAATAAAGATATTAGCTAAACTATTACTTATATTTATTTAAGTATTATTACTACTATTACTATTATTATTACTTATTATATTAAGCTACTTCTTTTTAAAGGGAGGTATAATAAGCGGAGTATTATAGCTAAGTAATTTTAGTATCTTAAAGCTTAATTAATCTTATTACTACTAATCTTTAAAAGTAGTATTATTATTAGCACTATTAATACTAAAGATAAAAAACTTACTTTATACTTACTAAGTATTAATAAGTATATTAATTACTATATCCTTAAGGATAAGTATAAGAATTAAGGAGTAAATAGGTATAAAAGAGAGCAGGCTTATAGCTACGAGTAAGGGGATTATAGAGATTTAAAGAGTGTGTGAAAAAGTAGAGAAATAGGAGATATATATATATATAAGGTTAATAATCTATTTAAGGTAAAGGGGGGACTAAGGCCTTTTTATATAAACAATTCCTAAGCTATAGGTAACTTAGGTAATTTAAAAACGAGCTCCCTATTTAGCGCAGTTATGCATAGTAGGCTAAAAGCTATTATTAAGTTAATATTATATTTATAAGCCTAGGGATTAATTCCGCAAGAAATACGAGGTAGCCTAGCGACTTAGCACGGATTATGCATATAGTCTCTATACACACCTCTTTCTAATCTGCTTCATATCTTGCTTATATATGCGTGGAATAATACTACAAAATATATATAGTATGCGGAATTGTATAACGGATTTCATGTATATTTCAGCGTATTTATATCACGTGTTATTTATGCTATATTTAGCCTATAGGCTGCGGGAGAGTATCCTTTCCTCCCTTATAGCCTCCTTTAAAAGGTACGTATAATATATAAGTGCGCTTTAAACATACTAACTAAAGTAAAGTAAACAACCTTTAAAATAAGGAAAGGTTCTTTCTTTTATAGCTTAAGAAAACCTATTTTTATAAGGAAAAACCTAAAGCTTTTAATCTATCTTAGAGGGAAAAACTTATTATTTTTTATTTAAGTAAAACCTCTTTATTTTATTATCTTAGGCAAACCTTTATATAGGTAAAAAACCCTAGGTTATAGAGAGGAAAGCAAAAGAAAGTAAGAAATAGCTAAAAGCCTTTATTATAGGAATTTATATTATAACCTTTTTAATTCTTAGTAAACTTCGGAATTTATTAAATAGTATAAAACCTAATCCCTTAGTAAATATATCTGCTATATTATCTTTAGATTTTATATAATAAACCTTTATTTCCTTTTCTCTAATGCTATTACTTATAAAATTATATACTAAGCCTATATGTTTTTCTAGCTTATATAATTTAGAATTCTTTACTATTTTTAAAGCAGATTAATTATCTATAAAAACTTTAAGGACTTTATTTTTAAGTATATTTATAGATATTCCTTTTACTATAATATTAAAATAGCTATATAAATATAAAGCTTCTTTATTAGCCTCCCTAAGGCTTATATATTCCGCCTTTTATATAAAGAGTGCTATAAATTTTTATTTTTAGCAAGCCTAGCTTATAAGGTTATTATTTATAAAGAAATAGTATCCGGAGATAGACTTATAGTCTATAAGATCGCTAGCTTAATTAGCATTAGTATAGGCTTTAACGAATAGCATATTAAATGCTATATTATAGTTATAGTATATGCCTAGGCTAGGATATTTATTTAGATTTTTCTAAATTGTATCTAGTCCTTAAAAATGTGGTATTTCTCAATTAGAAGCAAATCTAGCACATAATATTATTACGTATAATATATCTAGCCTTAAAGAAAATGCTAAAAATAATAGTAAGCCTATTTATATTTAATATAATAGGATATCTTCTTTTATAGCTATATAGTCTTCTATTTTATTTAATTTAACTCTCTTTATAGCAGGGGTTTTTAAGGTTTTAATATTTTGTTTCTTAAATTCCTTTATCTTATTAAGGGTATATCTTTCTTAGGACATATACATATCCTTTTTCGCTTTATTTATAGTTATAGTTATTCTTAAGAAGTCTTTTACTTCGCCTAAAGATTAAACCTTTAAGACCTTGCTTATTCTATTAATTATATAACTTATAGAATACTTTATAAGCCTTAAAAACAAAAAATCGTATATATAAACTAATATAGCTATATATAGCTTATTGTTTATTAATACCCCTTTATTTATAAGTTGGCAGAAAAATCCTTGCTTGCTTAAGACCTTAAATAATAAATTATACTAAAGCATCGGACTTTATTTAAGACTATATAAAGCTTTCTTTAATTTTGCAACTAGCTTTCTATTTTTATTATACTGCTTATTATTTTTATTTTTATACCCAAGGTCTTTATTTATTATATAGTCTTTATAACTTTATAGTATATCTATATATGTTTCTATATCTATATCTATATATATAAATACATTTTTTATATCGTATTATAGTATTTACTAATTATTAGTTATAGCTAGCATTAATAAGATTTTAGTAAACTTAGGTCTAGCGGTTATAAAGAAGGTTTTAATATAGTTTAAGCCGTATATTTACTTATAGCCTTATGCTATAAAGCGAGTATTACGGAATTTAAAACGGCTATGCCTAGACTCCTTACTTTACTTTTAAGGAGCCTTATAAAACCCCGCGATAAGAACACTTAAAGCACGCACTACGAAGGCTTGCTTAAAGAGATACGATAAATATTACTAGTCGGACCCCGCTAAGGTTTTTAAGATATAACTATAAAGGCTTAAGAGCTTACTTAACTATAGTTTATAACGTTTTTAACTAAAAAAGATACCGTAGAAACTACTAAGCGGATTCCGCTAATATCTTTAAGGGATATCTAAGGATTTCCGCGGGATATCCTAACTATAGTTTAACCCGTTTTAAACTATAAAAGCACCTTAAAGGATATATAATAAACTTTACCGCGATTTTTATAGGATATTTAAGGATATTTAAGGGAATAAAAATAAGCCTCTTATACTAAGGGCCTTATAGCATACCGGATTCCGGGACGCGTATAAGATAGAAAGTTAAGCGCTTAGTAAGAGTATTAAGACTAAGACCTTAATAATAAGCGATAAGAATATAGTATATAATACCTTTAGCAGGCTAAACTTATTTATCTTTAGCGCGTAAATACTAAGCTTAAGTATAGCTATAAGCCTTTTAGTAAAAATAGTAGTAATATTAAATAAACAATTCCTTAGTCTCTTTTAAGCACTAAAAAAAAGACGCGCTTACTAAGCCTTAAGAAAAACCTTAACTATAATTTAAGGATATAAGGAGATTTAACTTATTAAGACTTTTAAAGGTATCCTTTAATAAAGTCTAAGAAAACGATAAAGCTAGTATATTTTAAAAAGTAAACCGTTTTATTAACTTTATTTACTAAAACGCTAGTAAAAGCGAGGCTTATACAGACGAATTAGCTATTTAATTACCCTCCTTCCTTTAATAAAGTGCGGCGGAATAGTATTTTAAGGACCTCTTAAAACTATAATAAGAAGAACTTAGCAATCCCGGCGTTAAACTAAGCTAATAAATCTCCGCCTTATAAAAACGGTTCGGAATTCGCTTAAATATAACGATATAAGGACTTAATAAAAAGCACTTAACTATTAAAGATATAGTAATAAGATCTAACTTTAAGTCTTAAATATCGCGCTTATAATATAAAGCTAAGGCCGTGCTTTATTAGCTAAACTACTTAACTATAGTAATCTACTAAAAGCTAGACGTCTATTTATAAGAATTCTTATAACGTTTAATAGGAAACTAGGATATTAATAAATATATTAATAAAATTTAGAAATTCTTCCTTAGCTATAAGTTAAATATACTAAAGGATCTTAAAAGTACTTATTAGCGTAAAAGAAATAGGTCTAACCTATAAAAAGGTAAGGGCTAATTAGCTATACCTTATATATACTTAAAGAATAGTTTAAGACGCCTTAGCTATTTATTTAGGGCTTACTAAGGCCGCGGGTTATATTCTTAGACCGCTTAATAAGGGCGGGTATACTATAGGCCTTATAGCGCTTGCTAAGTTAAAATAGAAACCTATTTAAATAGTTAGGAATATAAGCTAAGGTCCTCCGGCTTAAGAGAGAAAGAACCTTTAAGACTATATACCTACTAACGTTAAAGCTAAAGCGGGTATACTTTATAACGAAGAAAAGAACTATAGTAAAGACTAACGACTATTTAAATAATAAAGAGTATAATATAAAAGGAGCTTAGTTAAATACTAATAAAAGTTTAAAAGAAACCGTAATCTATACTATAGTAAACTTAGTTTAAAAGGCTAATAAAGTATACGGATTTTATAGTAAAGTATTCCTCTTAAAAAATAAGCTTTACTAATATATTAAAGATAAACACCCCCTTAACCTTAACTAAGACGTTGCTATATAAAGATATAGCTTAGTATAGTAAGTAGTTATTTAAAAGCTATAAAGCGTTTCGATAATTAAGGCTTCCCCTTATATTTAGCTATTAAGCCTTAATAAGCCGTTATAATTTACTTATATATACTTATTAGTCTATTAAAAAAAAGGCCTAGGATAAGCATTAAAGCTTATATAGATACCGGGGTAAACTAAAGCTTTATTTAAGCTTACTTAGTAAAGACCTTTTAAGATATAACTATAAACTCCTCTTAACGAATTCTTATTTAAGGAGTAAGAAAGATAGCTACTATTAAATAAGTAGAATTTACCGCGTATATACTAAGAAGGCTAGATAGTAACCTCGCGGTCGTAAAAGTAAGGATCGGCGCTTAAATAGTAAAACGCTTAGCGACTAATATATTGCTTAGCTAAGACTTTTTAGTTCCTTACTAAAAGGACCTTATTAACTTTATATTAGTCCTATAAATTAAGGCTTATAAAGAAATTAAAGCCGAAATTAAGATAGTTTAGCTAAGACTAGCAATATATAATAAAGTAATCTGCTTAATTACTACGACGATTTTAGCTAATTTTAGCTACGCCTTATTAATATAAGTCCGGGCGCTGCTATTAAAGCGTAATATAACATTTTTCCTTAATAACCTTAAGCTCGCTTAAACGATAATATAAGATTATAAGAGCTTTATAGCGATAAACTATTTTAAAGAACTATTAATACTCCGCTAAAGCTAAAAGGTAAGGTTAATTATAGACCTTAATAAGTAGTTTTAGCTATATAAGGAGGTTAACGCTACTACTCTTTTAGTAAAAGCCCTTATAAAAAATACGGATAAAATAAACCCTGCTAAGGACTTTCTATAAAAGGATCTTATAGTAAACTGTAAGCTTAAAATCGGCCGAACTAAAGACTTACTTAAACTTACTACTAATAAGGGCGTTTAAATCTACGCTAAAGACTAAAAATATATATTAAAAGTTTAAGATATTCTTTAATCGTTTCCCTATCTTTAAAGGGAAAATAAAGTAGTATATATAGATAAATCTAAATATATACGCATTCTTTTAATAAAAAGATAGTAATACTAATAAGTCGTATTAAGATTATACTTATTAAGCGATAAGAATAAGAAGGTAGTAAATATAATACTTAGCTAGCTAACTGTATAAGGCCGATTAAAACGAGTTTATAAGTTAACCTTATTTGCGGCGCCGGTATTTATAGTATAAAAGATAGTAAATAAAAAGAAAAAATTATAAGTAATTATAAACTTATAAGGGATTAACGCTATTATTACTTTAAACGCTTACTTAATACCCCTTAAAGCGATATAATTAAACGCCTTTAAGGAAAGAAGTTTATTAGTATAGTAAAGGCATAATCGTTTTTCTACTAGTTTTTAGTTTACTAAGACTACTAAGAAAGGTTTATAGTTATAAGCTATCGTAGGCTAAAAATTTTTTAATAATACTTATAAGCTTTAAGAGCTCCTAAGTATACGTTAAAAGATTTATTAATAACGTCCTCTATAGATATTAAGAATACGCGGCGGCCTATATTAACGATTTTATTATTTACTTTAATATACTTAAAGAATACCTTTAATGTTTAGAGGCTATATTCCGCGCTTTTTATAACTATAATATTACTTTATCCGGACTAAAGTCCTTTTTAGCGTACTTATTTACATAGCCCCTTAGATTTAATATAAACGCTATTAGCTTAATAAATATAGATAAACGTATATAAGCCTTAAGGGATATTACGTTCTTAAAGAACCTTTAATATCTTAAGAAATAGATTATCCTTACTAAGTAGCTATGCTATACGGTCTTATATTTTGCTAAGGAAGTCGATATCCTATAAAAATAAAAAACAGAGCTACTTTAAGTAGGATAAGAAAAAAGAGTCCCTTTAAAGGGCTAAGGACGGGCTTAATATATTATAAAAGCCGCTTTTTAGCCTACTTTAAAAGAAAAAGAGGCCTTCGCGATTTTAACTAAGAAACTTATTAAGCCTTAAACGATTTACTACTTTAACCCCGCTTAATAACTATTTATTTAAATCGATAAATCCTAAGAATATAGAGTAGCGGTTATAGCTTTTTCCTTAAAGAAAGGCATAAAATAAGATAAAAAGACGTTACTAGCCCGGATTAAGGTCTAGCTTATTGTTTACTTAAGCCGCGCCTTTTAAAGCAAAGAACCTTAATACTAGCTTATAAAACTTAAAGTAGCTAGTTTAGTATAAGCAGTTTATAAGTTATATATTATAATACTATCTATAAGAACGCTATAAGTAGTTATCTTTACCGATTATATAAGTACTTTTAGAATTATATATTAAAAATCCTTATTCTTTACTAGCATAAAATCTAATAATAAGCTAGTCCTTACGTCTTAATACTTAAGCTAATTCCTACTTAAAGTATGCTATATCTTAAGCGTTAAAAACGTTATACTAAACGCTTTCTTATGTTTACTATACTAAGATAATAGGCTAGTATCCTTAAACTAAAAAGGGGAAGTAAAACGTATTTAAAAAGACGAGATAACGGACCGCGTATTCCTTTAAAAAGTATTAATTAAATTACCGCTTTACTAAAAAAGAATTAACGGATATATAAAGGATATATAATAAGTAAGGATTATAGCATAGCTTAGCAATTAGGATAGTATCTTTAAACTCTTATTCCTTTAATTATAAGGGCTACTATACTTTATAAAAAACGATAAACGCTAAAGACTATATATCCTTAAGACTTATATTAAGGAGATCGTTAAAAACGCTTATACTAAATATTTTTATACCGGCCGTACTTATATATAATAAGATTTATTTAAGAGCTTCTTAATTTTATAGCTTAATAGATATATAAATAAGGTGTTACGGAATATAGACGGCTACGCTTAGACTCCTTACTTTACTTTTAAGGAGCCTTACGGAACCTTATAATAAGAACGCCCGGAGCACGCACTATAAAGGCTTGCTTTAAGAGATATAACGAATATTACCGGTCGGACCCCGCTAAGGTCTCCGAGACATAACTACAAAGGGTTAAGAGCTTACTTAACTATAGTTTACGATATCTAACTATAGTTTACGACGTCTTTAACTATAGAAGATATTATAGAAACTACTAAGCGGATTCCGCTAGTATCTTTAAGGGATATCTAAGGATTTTTATAGGATATCTTAATTATAGTTCGACCTATTTCTAACTATAAAAGCACCTTAAAAGATATAGGATAAACCTTACCGCAATTTTTAAGGGATATCTAAGGATATTTAAGGGATTTTACCGATTATAGTCTATAGTGTTTTTAATTAAGCTTATACTTAGTTTATTAAGCGATTTTATAAGGATATTTACGGTTTATCTACGCACTATAAATAGTATAGTTAGAGATCTTTAAAATTAGCTTTAAGAACTAAGTATAAAGTAGCTAGCTATGCTTTTAAGAATAGTTTAGCTTTTTACTATTTTTAAACCCTTATATATGTTTACGTGCGGTAATTAGTCCGTTATACCGGCCCGACCGGCGGTAATTAGTCCGTAGTACCGGCCTTAACCGGCGGTAATTAGTCCGTAGTACTAGCACCGACTAGCGGTAATTAGTCCGCGCCCTGTCCCCCTATCCTCGCGCCGTAAGGCGTAGCATAAGGTTATAAATAGCTACGATACTTATTACCGTAACTAAACTAATTAAAGTAAGACGCTAAGGTAGCTTATCCCGATTTAAAGCCCGCCGGTTTTATACTATATAATAGTAATAGACTTTATTACTAGGCTCTTTATAATCTAAGCCGAATAATCCTTATATAAAGATCTTATAAAAAAGTTCTTTAATACTTTACTAACTATAACTAATAAATTCTAAAAAATATATCTCCTTATCTTAAGTAATACTAGTTTATAGTAAAAGACTAAGTATAAGCGTTATATACTAAGCTACTCCGCGCTAACTAAGGGATTTTAAAGGGGATAATTTCTAACTAAGACGTAAAGTTTACCTTAGTATTTTAGCGGACCTTATAATAAGCCTTTAAATTAAAGCTTTTAATATATATTACTTAGCACCTTTAAACTAACGGCTTATTAAAAAGGCGAAACTAAACTATAAAAATCGCGCTACGATTCTTTACCGCTAATTTCCTAAACTTATGCTAAACTAATATACTAATCGCCCTTTAATTTAGCCTTAATAATTCCTTCTCCTTAGTAATTTATATAGCCCTTAATAAGCTTATTATAAAGATAAGAATAGATAATCGCCTTTAGTCCCTAAGTAACTACTTATACTTATAAAACCGCAAGGTCTTATAAGAAATAGCTAGGTTAGCTATCGCTTATACTTAAGCCGCTATAAAGGATAGATATAATAAGAAATACTGCTAGCTAAAATTTAAGCTTAGTAATTAAGTCTAGCTATAGCTTAGTAAGGGCTACTATATTGCGGACGGTAAACTAATAAAACTTTAAGAAAGACGCACTAAGCTATTTAAAGTTACTGCTAAAGTAAGATAGCTTATATACTAGTTAAATATAAAAAGATCTTTTAATATCTATTTAGTTATTTTAGTAGTATAACTACGCTTAGCGGATAAGCTAGCTATACGTCTAGGCCTAGTTTAAAATAAAAGGATACCTTACTTAAATAAGTAAGAAATAAAATAAATCTTATAAAGCTATATAATAAAAAAAGGCGGCGGAAAGCTAAGAAAGAAGTTCTTTTTAGCTTAAAAAGGCTAGCTAAGTAGCTATAACTTTAAGTAAACGAAAAAGCAGTCTTCTTACTAAAGATTATAAAAGCCTTTAAAAAAGCATAAGAGAAGTTAGCTACTTAAGTAGTTAAAATAAAAGCATAACGCGCGGCCCTTATAACTTAGTATAACACTCTTTAATTAAGAGAATTAAGCGGTTAAGCTTAAGTATAAGACTTAAAAGCTATTATAAGTTATAAGAAACTATAACTTACTATACTTAAGGTAATTAGTTATTTTAATTATAATATACCGCCGTTTACTTTAAGTAATAAGGCCTTTTTAGCTTTATAGTATACTTATTTAAATTTTCTTCGCTACTTACTTTCTCTTTTTTCCTTTTTTCCTTTTATAACTATATTTCCCTTTACCGCTAGCTATAGCCCGCTATACCTCGCTTACTCCTATATATATAACCTTCTTTACCTTAAGCCTATAATCCTTATACTCTTATTTTTAGTTTTTTTATCGTTTAATATCTCCCGTAGCTAAAACTAGCTATTCCGTAATTACTTCTTTAGCCCGCTCTCTTATAAGCCCTTACGCCTTAAATACGAAGGATATAAGCGGGCGCTTAAGCTTTTTAAAAATAAGGCGGCTATTCTTTATAGCCTTAAGTCCTTTAGTAAAAGTTAAAACCTTTAAGTTTAAGCTTCCGCATAAACCTATACCGCTTTCTATAACCGCGCTTAAGCCGATAGATTTAACTTAAATTACGGCACTATAAAGGACGGCCTATATTACCCTCTTTAAATACTTAACGTAAATAACTCGCCTCTTAGCCTTATACTATAGCGTGGTCTAAACGGCCGGTTTCGTAGCAACTTAGCTATACCTCCTGCTTAGCTCTTACTATTTAAAAGCCCCCGCTGCCTATATATTTTTTAAAGTATAGCTAGAAATCTTTATTAGCGGAATAACTAGCTAATACTTAATGCTTTTAAGTTCGCTAACCTCGCTATAGTCCTAAGATTTATAGTAGCTACTATAGCTAGCGGAAACCCGCTTTAGCTAAACGACTAAAACGATATCTAGGCTATTCTTAACTACGTATTTAAAGCTTAGCTTAACTAGTTTATAGCCGGGTTTATAGCGGCGTTTTAAGCTATTATAGCTAAAACCCTATCTTACTTTATACGTAGTTTAGCCCGCGCTATAAAATCCTCTTTTTAGCTTATAGTAGCTATAAGCCTTAAGGACTTATTTAGTCCTACTTAGCAAACGCTTTTTTTACCCGCTGCTATACTTAGCCTAGCTATATAAAGGCGCACAAGCGCTTTATTATAGTTTATCCGCCGTCCTTACTTAATTAAAGGAGATAGTAATAACTAGCCTTGCGATATATTCCGCCGCTTAATCTTATGAAAGCCGCTAATAGTAGCTAATATAATCCTTAATAGGCCTAGCTTTTCAGGCCTATACTTTAGCGATAAGATTATAATAGTCGGAAGTTCTTTTCTTTTAAAGAAGTATATAAAAAAGGTGTATATAAAAGGGGTGTAGTAAATATAAAGGGTATAGAGGGTATAGAGGGTATAAAATGTATAAAGAGTATAAAGGGTTTAAAGGGTATAGAGGGTTAAAGAGGAGGGTTTATTTACTTAAGCTAAGGAGTTAGAAATATAAAGTATTTTTTTAAAAAGAGAAGACTCTTTAAAGGAGGAAACTCGTCTCTTTTTTTAGCCTTTTACTACTAATTTTCTAGTACCTAAAACTCTCTCTTAAAAAGACTCTTTTAAAGAGAGTATAGGCGTAGAACGCTTATTATTCCTATTTAAATAGTCTTAAGAAGGTTTAATTAAAAAAGGCCTTTTATAAGAAAAGAAAGAAAAAGAAGCTTTTAGTTTAAAACTTACTGTCTTTACCTTATCTTTATTTTCCTAAAGCTAAAAACAGTCTTTTATAGCATAGCTCTTTTTCTTATAATTCTTACAAAAGACGGGTTTTTTACTATATAAAAAGAATAGCTATTTAAAAAAGGGACTTTTTAAAGCTTTAATCCTTTTAAACTTATCGATTAAAGAAAAAGAAAGTAAAGTATAAGCTTAAGCGTCATCTTAAAAAGCTTAAGAAATATTAGTAATAAAGCTAAAATAGGAGCTTTTTAAGCATTTTAAAATCTAAGTAATAATTACTACCTTAGGAATTTTAATTTCTTATATATTTGGCTTATTAAAAAGCCCTTTTAACTTATTAAGATATGTCTTAATCGAAGCATAGGTTTTAAGGGTTATATTAAATAATTCTTTTATAAGGAGAAAATTTAAAGTAAAATTTACTAAGTTATAAAGGGCTTTTTAAGCTTCTTAAGCTAACTTTATCGTCTTATAGTGTTTTATTTAAGAGAGAGGGCTATTCCTAACTATAAGATATATAAAGGTAAGAATTTCCGCGGATTTAGTATATAGATCTTAAGAGACGGCTTTAGCGGCTTTCTCTTAGATTAAAACAGATTCTTTTTAAAGTAACTAAAAGGAACAATTTAAAAAACCTTTTAGCTTACTAAATTAGTAGTTGTTCGTAGTAGCTATATCTTTTATAGATTTCTTTACGAGGTATTTTAATATAAAAGTCGATTAAGAAAGGAGGAGTAAGAAATATTAATTAAAGTAATATCGGTTAAAAAATATAATAAAAAGTGTTTTAAAAATATAAGTAAATATATATTTTAAAGTGCGTTCTTTTTATATAGTAGGAGAAGTTTTAAAGAGTTTATTTACTAGTTTTTTAGATCTTAGTAGCTTATTAAAAATCGAGGAGTATAAATAAGAGATTAAAGAAAATAGCTAAGGACTTTATATAAAGTAGGCGAAAAGAGAAAAGGGCTATTAAAAGCCGCGTTTTTTATTAAATATAGAAAGGCTTTTAAAAGGTTTTTTATATTTAATATAGTCTTTAAAATTTAGTTATAAAAACATAAGGTATAAAAAGAAGGAGGAGAGGGGGAAAACTAAAGAACTAAGTTTTATAAGATATTAAGAGAATTCCGGAAGAAAAAAAACGCTTAGTAAGCGTAACTACGTAAAAAGTAAGAAAGAGTTTTACTAGAAATTTAGGATTATATAATAGTTAAAAAAACATTAGTAAAGGTTAAACGTAAGTCTAGCTTAAAAAGAAGCCGGGCTTATAACTAATTAAGGAGTAAATAGGTATAAAAAAGAGTAAGTATATAGCTAAAACTAAAGGGGTTATAAAGATATTAAGAGTATAAAGAAGTAAAATATACTCTCCCGCAGCCTATAGGCCAAATACAGCATAAATAACACATAATATAAATACGCTAAAATATACATTAAATCCGCTATACAATTCTGCATACTATACATATTTCCCTCCATTGTTCCACCCACACATAAGCAAGATATAAGCAGATTAGGAAGAGGTATATATAGAAAATATATGCATAATCCGTGCTAAGTCGCTACGCCACCTCGTATTCCTTACGGGATTAATCCCTAGGCTTACAAATACAATATTAACCTAATAACAGCTATTAGCCCACTATGCATAACTGCGCTAGACAGGGGGCTCTTTTCTAAATCACTTAAGTTACTTATAGCTTAGGAATTGTCTATATAAGAAAGCCTTAGTCTCCTATTTACCTTAAATAGATCATTAACCTTACACACACATATCTTACCTATTTCTTTACCTTTTCGCACACTCTTTACATCTTTATAATCCCCTTACTCGTAGCTATAAGCCTGCTCTCTTGTATACCTATTTACTCCGCAATTAGTTATAAGCCCGGCTTCCCTTTAAGCCGGACTTACCCCCGACCCCTACCGACGCTTTTCTGACTTTCACGTGATCGGCAAAATCTAGCAAAACTCTTTCCCACCTTCCACGTGGTTGCGCTTACTAAGCGTATTTTCTCCGGAATTCTCCCAATATCTTATCGGACTTAGTTCTTTGTTTTTCCCCTCTCCTCCTCCTTCCTATACCTTATGTCTTTATAACCACATCTTTAGGACTATATTAAACATAAGAAACCTCATAAAAATCTTTCCCTTTACAACAACAAACGCACTTTCTAATACAATTTTCCCTATATTTTTTAAACCCCTCCTATTATATTCTTTCACTAATATTCCTTTAATTAATACTCCTTACCTCCTCTCTTTCGAATTAACTTTTATACCGATATACCTCTCGAGAAAATCTATAAAAAACATAGCTACTAAGAACGACTACTAATTCAGCAAGCTTAAAGGCTCTTCGAATTATTCCTTTTAGTTACTCCG
>JAPEBW010000128.1:0-84478 GCA_027405785.1 Ophiocordyceps robertsii
TGCGATAGTTAACCTCCTAACCTTAAGCTTCTTAGCGTATATTAATCGGGTAGCGTAGATCGTAGTAAAGCTAAAAAGGGTTTAATAAACTAAGTAGCCGTTTTAAGGCCGGAAGAAAGTAATAAGGGGGGGGACTTAAGACTAAAAAGACTTAAAGGGTAATACCTTAATAAGTAGAATTAATACTATAACTTAGCCGGGAGGAGGATAAAGCCGGCCTAATATATAAAGGTATTTTGCTTATAGGATAATAAGGTATATCGCCCGCTTTTAAAAAAAGAAGAAAGAAAGAACTTTATAAGTAGCCGTAGCTATAACCGGAGAGGTAATTAAGGTAGATTCCGACTTAGGAAAAGAAGAACCTTAGTATAAAGTTAGGCGTTAAGGGAGAAGGAGAAATAGTAAGCGGCTTAAAGATTAATAAGGAAGCACTTTATACTAGACTTAGTACTACTTAAGGTTAGTATTAATAAGAAGAAGGGGCTTAACGCACTTATAAATATAAGCTATAACTACTATACTATAATAAGTAAGGGGGTAGCGATAAAGCTATAAATACCCTTCGCGGATAGGACGAGGAGGCTATTATAGCCCTTCTTAAAGGATATACTAACGCTTTAAACGAAGGGGATCGTAGCGTTTAAGATAGAGATTAATAAGCACTTAAAATAAATATTCGCTTATATAGTACCGGAGTTAAGCTACGATATATTTTTAAGGAGACCGTAAATAAAGAAGAATAAGGTAGTTTAAGACGCCGGGGGGGATTAGATTTAGTATAGAAAAGCGGGGATTTAAATCGGCCTTTAAAGGTTAAAGGAAGCCGCGAAGATCGCGAATATTTAGGAGGCGAAGCTAGTAAGCGCCTTTATCCTCGCGGCGGAGTGCTAATAAGAAAGGGCTTAAAGGGATAGCTAAGGGCGACGATAAGCGCTCGATATAAAGGCGGTTATGATAAAGGACGTAAAGAGAGCTTTTTAGCTAAAAACGCCGGTTAACTTAGCGGACTATATCCCGGCTTAAGTACTATAAGCTTATTTAGACCTTTTCGCACCTATAAAAGCACTTAAGTAACCCTTATTCCGATTAAGCGTAGACTATAAGATCTATCTTACCTTAAATAAAGATAGTAAGGAACCGCTATTATTATAAGGGCCCCTTTATAATATATTAAAGGAAGAACTCCTTATCCTCCGGAAGACCTTAAATAAGCTACTAAAAGCGAACCTTATTTACTTAAGTAGTTCGTTAGCCGCGGCGCCGGTATTATTTATAAGGAAGGCCGATAGCTAATTACGCTTTTATTATAACTACTAAGCTTTAAATATAATTATAAAGAGGGACTAGTATACGCTACTATTAATTATAAAAACGCTAAGGATATTAGCGAAGGTATATTAGTTTATAAAACTCGATATTATTATAGCGTTTTATAAGATTAAAATCGTAAAGAGCTATAAGTTTAAGACGGCCTTTTAGATAAGGTTCGGACTATTTAAATAATAAGTATACTTATTTAACTTTATAGGAACGCCGGCTACCTTTTAACGCTATATTAACTAAGTATTAAAGGACTACCTTTATAAGTTCGTTATAGCGTATATAGATAACGTTTTAATCTACTTATTAAGGTCGCTCCGCGACTATTAAAAAAAGGTAGCGAAGGTGCTTAAAAAGCTATAAAAAGTAGGCCTTATACTAAACCTATAGAAATATAACTTTATAATAAAAGAAGTAAAGTACTTAGGTTTTATTATATAAGCCGGGGGTAAGGTTTAGTGCGACCTAGAAAAGATTTAAGCTATCTAAATATAGTAAGCGCTAAGGAACGTAAAGGGCGTTTAAAGCTTCCTTAAGTTTGCGAATTATTACTATACCTTTATCCCGCTTTATGCTAAGGCCCCGCGGTACTTAAACGGCCTTTATAAAAAGAACGTAACGTTTTTATAGACTAATAAGCACTAAGCCGCGTTTAAGTTTATTTAAAAAGCATTTTATAACGCGTTAGTATTATAGCTATATAACCTTAAAAGAGAAATATACTTAAAGGCAGACTACTTTAAATATATAATAAGCGGCGTGCTAATATAAATAAGACCGGATAAGATATAATACTTAATAAGGTTTTTCTCGAAACGACTTAACGTAGTAAAGTATAACTACTTAATTTATAATAAGGAGTTACTTACGATTATACAATACTTAGACTTTTAAGGGGTAAAGCTATATAATATACTAGCGTTTATAGTATTAATAGATTATAAGAATTTAAAGTACTTTATAATAAAAAGGAAATTAAATAAGAAGTAAAGTAAATAAGTAATAAAGCTCGCTTTATATAACTTTATATTAAAGTACCGCTTAAGGAGGTTAGCGGTAGTACTTAACGCTTTATCGCGCCGTAACTAAGATAAGCCGGAAAGGGCATTTAATAAGAAGGAAATAAGACGTATAGTATAGATAATCCTAGATAGCGCGCGATTAATAAGACGCTAGGTCCCCCTTAGCGGCGAGTATATAAACCTCTTATAACGATTAGTATAGGAAAAGCGCACTATTGTAATAATATAAAAGGGGGAAAAGAACGCGGGGTTAATTGCTTATATAAGTAAGGCAGATAACCCTATACCTTAAGATAAAGGCGGGGCGAATAAAGGCGGAGTTTAGCTAAAACTTAACCTAAACTCGGGCTAAGACGCGCTTAAGGAATAGGTATAACCGGCTTATATATTTAACGAGTAGGAGATATAAAAGCGGTAAATAGCAATACTATAAAAAGATAAAGAGTATTAAGTAGTATTCTAAGTAGTGCGGAATAGCGATTAGTCGCTTACCTTAAAATAGCAATTAAAGGTTTAAGTAAGTAAGTATATAATTAATATAAGGGGGCGCCTTTACTTTAAAGACCGACTTTAAGTATTAAGGAAGGCTTAATACTTTAAGGAGGGGGAGGATAAAGAGCTAAATAAGCTTTAAGTATTAATCGCTTAGTAGATATATAACTTAATAGCGGTAGGATACTTAAGGCGTAAGGGGATGCTTATAATACTAGCTTAAGAGTTCTTTTAGCCGGGCTAGTTATTAACAATATGCCGGCTTATTACGAACTATAAGCTATATAGTAAGGGGTATATTTAAAAGTAACTTTAAAAAGGGCTCCTTTAACTATTACCGCCCCTTATATAGCTATTTATATACTTAATAATAGACTTTATAGTCGACTTACTGTTAATAAGGACTAAGGGCTCTTAGAACCTTTAAGTAATAATAGACCGGCTAATAAAGGCGATAACTTTAAAAGCGATATTAATAATAAGAGCAGCAGTATATACTACTAAGTTCTTATAATCTTACTTCCGCTTTTATAAAATACTAAAATCTATTATCTTAAATCGAGAGACGAACTAAATAAGGCAATTTTAAAAAGAATTCTATTAATAGACCGGGGTCTAAAAAAAACTAAGTTTAGCCTACTACCTATAAACTAATAAGGCGATAAAGCGCGCGAACTAAAAAGTATAAGTATACCTCCGCGTATACGTTTGCTATAAGTAAGACGACTAAGGGGTATAGCTACCTTACGCTAAAGCGGCGCTTAATAATCGGGTAGTATTAATAATAGGCGTAAGCCCCTTTTTCGCTATATATAGGTATAATATTAAGCCGATCTAAATTATATAGGAGGAGGGACCGCTTACGCTAAACGCGGAGAGCGTACGGAGCCTTATATAAAGGATAAAGGAAGTCGCTAACTTCCTTTAAATAGCGATCGCCGCGTTATAAGTAAGGTAAAAGGAGACGGCAAACCGGTCTTATATGCCGGTAGAAAGACTTTAAGTAAGTAATAAAGTATAGCTAAATATAAAGAAGTATATTACGGATAGGCCCTACTAAAAGCTTAACTAGCTATACTAAAAGTATACTATAATAAAAGTAGTTAGCTTATATATAGTAAAACTTAATATACTAAGGAGGGTATATAAGAGATTATATATAGAGTTCCTCCGCTATATAGCGGATAACCCCTTACTTAGCTAAGTAGTTAACGACTATTAGCTACTATTAGTAATCGGGGAAGACGATAAACTAAAGTATATTATAAAGAAGATTAAGTAAGCTTAGTAAAGATAAATTAAAAGGGGGAGGTAACGCTAAGTCTTAGTAAAGTAGTATAAGTACGCTAACTTAATATAATAGCTAATTAATAACTTTTAGGATATAATCGCCTTAAAGGAATTTAAGGAATAGTATAATAGCATAATAAAGAATAATAAGGGCGAAGCGGAAGGACGATAGTAAGCTAAGTAAAAGAGCGGGAGATAGGATAAAGGAGCTAGTAAAGAAAAAGACAAAAACTAAGAAAAATAAAAAAGAGTTTCGGGCTATGCTTAGTAAGCATTAAAACAATTCTAAATAACAGATATAAAGAAGATACGCTATAAACGTATACTAAGTAAGGATAATAACTAAATAAACAACGGATATAATAAGATATAATAAGATACGGAGTAAATACGGATAGAATATATAAAGAACTAAGACTCGATTTAAGTAAGCTACTTACTACTAACTAATACCGATAGATTAACCTTAAACGTTAAGGTATATTTAAGCTTAGCGCGTTATAGTAGCGGCGCGGGCTAACTCTATATACTATAGTAATTATTAGTAATATCCCTTTAGCCGGTATTTATTAAAGATCGGAGAACGTATATATAAGTCGGCGCGATAGTCTTTAAACGTCCTTTAAAACGTATAGTCTTAAAGCGCGTTAGCGGCGGTAACTATAGCGCCGGTATACTAATATTATATTAGCATTATATCGCATAAAGTCTAAGAATAAGGATATATAAGTAAATAACGTAACTTAGCGTAGGCATAGGCAAAATAATTACGGGCTTAAAACAAGGCTTAATTTTAATAAGCGCTATACTAAGTATCTATATTAAAAGACGCTATATATTTAACGTACGCGAGGTAAAGGGGGCGCCGTATAGTAGTGCTATATATTACGCTCCGCTTACTAAGCGATAGCGGCAGGCGTAAAGACTAACGCGAGGGCGGTAGCGTATAATCGCCGGGCGTGCTAAGGGGCCTTAGACGGGTAGATACCTATAATATAGTAGGAGATAGGGCGCGGGGAGTTATAGTAGATATATTAAGGCGCGGCGCGATAAAGCCGTTATAAGAGGGGGCGCGCGCGCGAGGGAATTAATAATTAAAAAAGAAGAAAAGAGAAAGGAGGGAGAGGGAGAGAGAAAGGGTATTTATGCTTAAGGACCGTAAGCGGCGGGAAGGTAAGGCGTGCCTTAAGCACTAATAATAGCGGTAAGCGGAGGAGATATATTATACCGCCTTAGCGCTACTTAAGATAACGTAGCGGCGTAAATAGGCGAGCGTATAATATATCCGACGCCGTAAGGCGATGTTAATCGGGGGAGTGCGTTAATATATAACTATAAGCATAATAAGGATAACCGTACTAATTAACGTTAAGCGTAAAGTAAGGGGCGGGGCGACGACGTTATATACCTTAATACGCGATAGCTTAAAGGGGGGATAGTATTACGGGCTATATTATAGGAAGAGTTATAGTTATACTATAGCGAATAACTTAAAGTTAGGCCGATATATAGCCGAAGTTATATAAAGCTTTACCTAAACTTAGCCTAACTTTAACCTAAACTCGACCTAAGTATAGGCTACTTAAGCGACCCCTATATAGTATAGAGCTACGTAGCTTAAATAGAGATTTCCCCCTTCCCTCTTTAGCTTTAGATAAATAATTATTCGGCTACGTACTATTAAACTAAGTATATATAAGCCCTTAATAATATATATTAGTAACGTAATGCTTATATTAGCTTATAATAAAGTAAATAAGCTAGTAATAGCTTTAGTAATCTTTATATCCTTTTAGATTATCGCGGTTATATTAAAGTAAATAACTATAGTAAAGATAGTATAATTATTTATAATAAAGTCGGATTTAATAATTTAAAGAATAAATAGTATTAACGTATTAGCTAAGGCAATAACGTTAATTTACGTAGTATTATAGCTTTAATAATATAAAACGCTTACTTACGTATTTTAAAAATATTTAACTTTTAATCCGCCTTTTAATAATAAGGGGTTATATAAGCTTAAGCTTAAGGATTCCCCGAGGTTTCTTAAGTGTTTAAGCGATTCTTTGCTTAAATAAAAGCGTACTTAAAGCGGCCTTATTATATAAAGCGGCTATAGCGTTTTCCGCGGCGGATAAGATAAAAAGAACTAAGTCGCTATACTAAATAATAGCAAAAATAGCCTTAATCTCCGCTAAGTAAATAGCAAAAAAAAGGTTTATAGCTATAGTAAACCTAAGGGTATTAATAAGTATAAAAGCTAATTAAGCTGCTTTAAAAGTATTTTTAGCTAGGTTATTAAAGTTTAAAATAATAATTTTTATAAACTACTATAATATTAAAAGTATATTAAGCTATATAAATAAGTGCTTAAAGCGGCTAGCGGTATCGCGGGGTAAATAAGCTTTATAAGCTAATACTTAAGCGATATAAGGTAATAAAGGTAACTTTAAGAAATTAAAAAATATAAAGGAGATAAATAAAGCTTTTATAACGCAGTAAAGTCGTATAAGTATATAAATAGAGAAATATAAAAAGCGTCTTATTAGCGTAAAAGCTAAAGAAACAATAAAAAAAGCAAAACACTATAAATTTAATAGCGCGGTATATATATAAAAGAAGCTAAGAGTAAGTACTAAAGCTTAGTAAAGGAATTATAACCTTAAACTATAAGCTAGTCTAAATAATATAAAGAAGTAAACTCCTACTACTTATATATTCCGATTAAGAATAAAGATCTTACTAAGTCTTATAATATACCTTAGCTAATATATTATATTAGCAAAATCTTACTTAAATTTCACAGCTTCTTAAACGCTAATAAAAGACGAATATAAACTTAGTATTAGTAAAGGATAAGCAGAAAAGTCTACTTTGCAGCCCGGAGAGGAATAATAATAATCTAGCGGACCGGAATAACTATAATACGCTAGACTAGCATAATATTAATCCGGCTATTACCTCTCTACGCCTATAAAAGACTCTTTTTTTCCCTCTTTTTCTTAGCTAGAACTTAGACCTTTAAGCAATTTAAACTCGCTCTTCTCGCTACCTTTTTCTCTTTTATATCTTAGTGCCTCCTCCGTCTTATACTCTTAGTTATACGCTAGTAGGTAGTTTAGCGTAAAATAATAAACCTTATTAATAAAGTTACCGGATAATAAGTTATAGCTCTTTTTAGTAAAAGGGGCTATAAAGCTATTATAAATAAAGGTATTAAACGTTTTTTAAGCAGTAAATATTAACACGTAATGCTTTAACGCTTATAATAAGCTATATTTACTACTTAATAGTAATATAGCTCCTTAAAACCCTTTTAAAATAAAGTGCGGCGGTTAATAAGTAATTTATTTAAAAAAAGAGGATAAAACGTTATATCTTTAAAAAGAAAGTTTAATCTTTATAATATTCGTTTAAAAAGAAAAGGTATAAAGCTTATAACACGGTAAGTAAGTATATAAAATAAAAAGAAAATAAGTATAAAGCTAGGATAAATAAAATAAAAACTAGTAAGGGAAGGCGGCAAACTATATTAATATTAATATAGTAATAAGTTATAAAGAAATATTTATATAATTTATAAATATTTCCGTAAAGATTAGTATAACTTATAACTAAACTAAGGCGGCTTATATACTATTAATATAGTAGTATATTACTTTTATATTATTATATTCTTAATAGCTAGCGTTTTTTACTAAGCTTAAAAATTATTAAGAAAGTTAATTTATATAAAGCTTTAAGCTAGTACTTATAAGTTATAGCTACTAAGCTATTTTTATAAGCGACTAAGAACTTCTTTTAAGCTATACTTTAGCCGTATTTACGCTTATAACTATTTAAAATACGCTTAACTTATTAGTAGTTTATATTAAGTTTTTAGTAAAGATAATCTTTTAGTGCGGCCTTTAGCTTAAGCTAAAAGATAAAAATAACTTAATAAATATTTATAAAGTTATTTTTTATTTACTTTTAAACAAAGTAGCTTATATATTTTTCGATTTTAAATAGCTTAGTATATTATTCGTTAAGCTTTACTACTTAGTTATTAGCTATAAAGTAGTCTTTATTAAGCTATAGCTAAACTTAATTACTAAGTTTAATCTTAAGATTTTGCCGCTTAGTATTATACTACTATTTTATAGAAGCTTAAGTATAAGCTAGCAAAATCCTAGCTAAGTCTTAAAAACGTATTAGTTAATAGCCCTAGCTTAGTCCTTAAAGTAATAAAAGCTATTATTTATACGCTAGCTTATAATAAGCTTGCTTTAAAACGTGTAAATAACTACTAAGTAAGAGTTATTTAAAGAAAACTAAAAAGGTAATAAGGCCTTAACTTAGCGTTTATTAAGAAAATTAGCGGTAAAAAACTATAAAGTAATATTTACTATTTAGTTTTAGCGTTTTAATAAACTATTAGTTTAAAGTACTAAGCTATATAAACTAATAGTTTAGATTTAAACGCGGCTATTATAAAATCTAAATAACTACGCCCGGACTCCTTACTTTACTTTTAAGGAGCTTTATAAAACCCCGCGATAAGAACGCTTAAAGCACGTACTATAAAAGCTCGCTTAAAGAGATACGATAAATATTACTAGTTAGACCCCGCTAAGGTTTTTAAGATATAACTATAAAGGCTTAAGAGCTTATTTAACTATAGTTTATAATGTTTTTAACTATAAAAAATACTATAAAAACTACTAAATAGATTCCGCTAATATATTTAAGGGATATTTAAGAATTTCCGCGGGATATCGTAATTATAGTTTAGCCTATTTTTAACTATAAAAATACCTTTTAAGATATAAAATAGACTTTATTACGACTTTTAAAGGATATTTTAAGGTATTTACGGGATTTCCTTAATTATAGTTTATAGTATTTTTAACTACGCTTATACTTAGTTTCTTAAGTGATTTTATAAGAATATTTATAGTTTTTCTATATACTAACGATATATAATAAGATATTTTAATTAAAGATCCTTAAAATTAGCTTAAAGAATAAAGTATAAAGTAGCTAGCTATACTTTAAAGAAAGAATAAGCTTTTTACTATTTTTAAACTTTTATATACGTTTATATATAGTAATTAAACTATTATATTAGCCTAATTAATAATAATTAGTTTATAATACTAGCCTTAACTAGTAATAATTAGTTTATAATACCGGCCTTAACTAATAGTAATAAGTCTATGCTTTATCTCCTTATCTTTATACTATAAGGCGTAGTAAATAATAATAATTCTTACTTATTTAAACAGAAATCTCTTAAATATTCGCTAAGCTAAGAGCAATTATATTATATAATTAAGTACTTATTCTATAAGAAGTTAGATACTAAACAATATTTTCTTTAATAAGAAGCTCTTATTAGCCTTAAAGTCTAACCTTAATAATAAATACCTCTTCCTTTATATACTTATAATAAAACTTTAAGATAAGTAAGCTATAAAAAAGGAAAAGGCCACGGCTTATTTAGTATACTAGTTTAATAATCTCCCTCAACATTTTTTAAGGTATTATACTATAATAGCTTATAGAGTTAAATAAAACGTAGAATAAGTCTTAATTAGCTACGCTAAAGCTACTACTTTTTAAGAGGTAATTAGCTTGAAAAATACTAATAAAGGATAGACTATAAAATAATAAAACCTTTATAACTAAGTAAACTAAATTTAGTATTACTTAAACGGATTGATTATTCTTTAAATAAAAAAAGAAAAAATAAGCTAACCTTAAAACCTTTTAGCTCTTTATTTACTAAATACCGTTTAAATTAAGCTTATAATAAAGCTACTTTTTCCTTAAGATAATAAGCTTAGCGGATATCTTTACTATATACTATAAATAAAGTTTAGTCTATAGGCCTTAACCGGAAATCCGCTTAAAAGAATACTTAGTAGTTTCTTAGTTTAATATTACCGTTTAGCTTTATCCGCTATAGCCGCGCTAATTAAGGCGTTTTCGGGACTTTTAATTAATAAAAACAAGCCGCTTATACTTTAAGCCTTATAGCGGATAGGATTTTAAGATACGTATAAAATAAAAGGTTAAGCACTTAGCGAGAGTATTAAGATTAAGACCTTAATAATAAGCGATAAAGATATAGTAGGCGATGCTTTTAGTAAGCTAAACTTATTAATACTAAGCGTATAAATACTAAGACTAAGTATAGCCTCAAGCCTTTTAGTAACGATAGTAGTAATATTAAATAAATAATTCCTTAATCTTCTTTTAGTACTTAGAAAAGAAAACGCGCTAACTAAGCTTTAAGAAAAACCTTAACTATAAGCTAAGGACGTAAGGAAATTTAACTTGTTAAGACCGTTAAAAATATCCTTTAATAAAGTTTAAGAAGATAATAAGGCTAGTATATTTAAGGAGAAGACCGTTTTTTTAACTTTATCCGCTAAAATGCTAGTAAAGGTAAGGCCTTTATAAACAAATTAGCTATTTAAATGCCCTTCTTTATTCTAAGGAGTATAGCGGAATAGTATTTAAGAAACCTTTTAGAACTATAATAAAAAGAGCTTAGCGAGCTTAGTATTAAACTAAGTTAATAAATCTCTGCTTTATAAAAATTGTTTAAAATCCGCTTAAATATAGCAATATAAGCACTTAATAAAAGACACTTTACTATTAAAGATATAGTAATTAAGTCCGACTTTAAGTCTTAAATATCACGCTTACGATATAAAGCTAAGGCCGCGCTTTATTAGCTAGACTACTTATTTATAGTAATTAACTAAAAGCGAAACGTTTATTTATAAGAATCCTTATACTATTTAGTAAGAAATAAGGATATTAATAAATAGATTAATAAATATATAAAGATTCTTTCTTAGCTATAAGTTAAATATACTTAAGGAACTTAAAATCACTTATTATTATAAAAGAAATAAGTCTAACTTATAAAAAGGTAAGGTCCGGCTAGCTATACCTTATATATACTTAAAAGATAGTTTAAGACGTCTTAACTATTTATTAAGAGCTTATTAAGACCGTAGGTTATGTTCTTAAACCGCTTAATAAAGGCGGATATACTAAAAGCCTTATAGCGTTTATTAAGTTAATAGAAAAACTTATTTAAATAGCTAAGGATATAAGCTAAGGTCTTTTAGCTTAAAAGAAAAAGGACTTTTAAAACTATACGCTTACTAACTTTAAAGCTAGACGAAGTTTACCCTATAACTAAAAAAAGAACTATAAAAAAAGTTAATAACTATTTAAAAGACGAAGAATATAATACGAAAAGAGCTTAGATAAATATTAATAAAAGCTTAAAGAAAACCGTAATCTATACTATAGTAGATTTAGTTTAAGAGGCCGATAAGGTATACGGATTTTATAGCGAAGTATTCCCCTTAAAGAATAAACTTTACTAATACGTTAAAAATAAATACCCCTGTAACCTTAGCTAAGATATTGCTATATAAAGATATACCTTAATATAGTAAGTAGTTATTTAAAAGCTTTAAAGCGTTTAAATAGTTAAGGCTTCTTTTAATATCTAACTATTAAGCCTTAATAAGCTATTACGATTTACTTATATACGCTTACTAATCTATAAAAAAAAAGGCTCCGAATAAGCATTAAATCCTATATAGATATTAAGGTAAACTAAAGCCTTATTTAAGCCGACTTAGTAAAGACCTTTTAAGATATAATTATAAACTCCTCTTAATAAATTCTTATTTAAAGAGTAAAAAGAATAGCTACTATTAAATAAGTATAGTTTACTATATATATACTAAGAAGTTTAGACGGTAGCTTTATAATCGCGAAGGTAAGGATTAGCGCTTAAATAGTAAAATACTTAGCGGCTAATATATTGCTTAGTTAAAATTTTCTAGTTCTTTATTAAAAGGACCTTATTAACTTTATATTAGTCTTATAAATCGGGGCTTATAAAGGAATTAAAGCTAAAGTTAAGATAGTTTAGCTAAGACTAGTAATATATAAATAAGTAATCTACTTAATTACTATAATGATTTTAGCTAGTTTTAGCTACGCCTTACCTATATAAGTCTAAGCGCCGCTATTTAAGCATAATATAATATTAATCCTTAATAACTTTAAGCTCGCTTAAACAATAATATAAGATTATAAGAGCTTTATAGTAATAAACTAATTTTAAAAACTATTAGTACTCCGCTAAGACTAAAAGATAAGGATAATTATAGACCTTAATAAGTAGTTTTACCTATATAAAGAGTTTAATATTACTACTTTTTTAGCGGAAGTCTTTATAAAAAACCCGGATAAAATAAACTTTATAAAGGACTTCTTATAAAAGGATCTTATAGTAAGCTATAAGCTTAAAATCGGCCGAACTTAAAACTTACTTAAACTTATTATTAATAAGGGCGTCTAGATTTATACTAAGGACTTAAAATACGTATTAAAAGCTTAAGATATCCTTTAATCGTTTCCCTGCCTTTATAAAAATAAAGGAGTAGTATATATAAATAAGTTTAAATATATACGTATTTCTTTAATAAAGGAATAGCAATACTAATAAGTCGTATTAAGATTATATCCGCTAAGCGATAAGAATAGGAAGGTAGTAAATACGATATTCGGCTAGCTAACTAAATAAAGACGATTAAAGTAAGTTTATAAGCTAACTTTATTTATAGTGCTAATATTTATAGTATAAAAGATAGTAAACGGGAAGAAAAAGGGATAAGTAGTCGTAGACTTATAAAAGATTAATACTGTTATTACTTTAAACGCTTGCTTAATACCGATTTAAAGCGATATAATTAAACGCCTTTAAGAAAAGAAGTTTATTAATATAGTAAACGCACGATCGCTTTTTTACTAGTTTTTAGTTTACTAAGCTTACTAAGAACGGTTTATAATTATAAGCTATTATAGGCTAAAAAGATCTCTTACAATACTTATAAGCTTTAAGAACTTACCGGTATACGTTTTAAGGTTTATCAATAACGTTTTTTATAAATACTAAGAATATATAGCGGCTTATATTAATAATATAATTATTTATTTTAATATAGCCGAAAAATATATTTAATATTTAAAGGCAGAATTCCGCGCTTTTTATAACTATAATATTACCTTATTTAAATTAAAGTGCTTTTTAGCGTACCTATTTATATAACTTCTTAGATTAAAGGTAAACGCTATTAGCTTTATAAAAATAAATAAACGCGTATAAGCCTTAAAGGATATTACGTTCTTAAAATACCTTTAATAGCTTAAGAAATAAATCGGCCTTACTAAATAGCTATGCTATATAGTCTTATATTTTACTAAGGAAGTTAAAGTCTTATAAAAATAAAAAACGTAGCTACTTTAAGTAAAATAAGAAAAAGGAGTTCTTTTAAGAGGCTAAGGATAAGTTTAATATACTATAAAAGCCGCTTTTTAGCTTACTTTTAAAAACAAAAAGGCCTTTATAAGTCTAACTAAAAAGCTTACTAAGCTTTAAACGATTTATTTCTTTAACCCCGCTTAATACCTATTTATTTAAATCGATACGTTTTAAGAATATAAAGTAGCGGCTATAGCTTTTCACTTAAAAGAAGGCATAAAATAAGATAAAAAGACTTTACTAGCCCGGACAAAGGTCTAGCTTATCGTTTACTTAAGCCGCGCCCTTTAAAGCGGAGAGCCTTAATACTAGTCTATAAAGCTTAAAGTAGCTAGTTTAATATAGGCGGTTTTTAAGCTACGCACTATAATACTATCCGTAAAAACGCTATAAGTAGTTATCTTTACTAACTATATAAGCACTTACGAAATTTTATATTACAAATCCTTATTCTTTATTAATATAAAATCTAATAATAAGCTAGTCCTTACCTCTTAATACTTAAGCTAATTCCCGCTTAAAGTATGCTATATCCTAAGTGTTAAAAACGTTATACTAAACGTTTTTATATACTTATTATATTAAGATAATAGGCCGGTATTCTTAAAATAAAAAGGGGAATTAAAACGTATTTAAGAAAATAAGATAACGGACTATATATTCCTTTACGCGGAAGTATTAATTAAATTGCCGCTTTACTAAAAAATAATCGATAGATATATAAAGGATATATAATAAGTAAAGATTATTTTATTGCTTAAAGATAAGAACGGTATCCTTAAACTCTTATTCTTTTAATTGTAAGGGTTATTATATCTTATAAAGAACGATAAATACGAAAAACTATATATCCTTAAGACTTATACAAAGGAGATTATTAAGAACGCGTACGCTAAATATTTTTATACTAGCCGCATCTATATATAGTAAGATCTATTTAAGAGCTTTTAGATTTTATAGTTTAGTAAATATATAAATAAGGTTATAAATAGCTATAACGCTTACTAATAAAACTAAACCGATTAAAGTAAGACGTTAAAGTAGCTTATCTTAATTTAAAGCCCGCTAGTTATATATTATATAAACGTTATAAACGTTATTACTAGGCTTTTATTAGTTTAAGCCGAATAATTCTTTTAAAAAGATTGTATAAAAACCTTCTTTAATATCTTACTAATTATAACTAATAGATTCTTAAAGATATATCTCCTTATTTTAAGTAATAACTAGTTTATAGCGGAAAATTAAGTATAAGCGTTATATACTAAGCTACTCCGCGCTAATAAAGGGATTTTAAAGAGGATAATTATTAACTAAGATATAAAGTTTACTTTAGCACTTTAGCGGACTTTATTATAAGCTTTTAAATCGAAGCTTTTTATATTTATCGCTTAGTACCTTTAAATTAATAACTTATTAAAAAGGCGATACTAAACTATAAAAATCGCGCTATAATTTTTTACCGCTAATTTCTTAAACCTACGCTAAACTAATATGCTAATCGTCTTTTAGTTTAGCTTTAATAATTGCTTTTTCTTAGTAATTTATATAGCTTTTAGTAAGCTTATTATAAAGATAAGAATAGATAACGGCTTTTAGTTCTTTAGTAACTACTTATACTTATAATACTAAGAGGTCTTATAAGAAGAAGCTAAGCTAGCTATCGCTTATACTTAGGCCTTTATAGAAAAGAAATATAATAAGAAATACCGCCTGCTTAAATTTAAGCTTAGCGATTAAGTTTAGCTATAGCTTAGTAAAGGTTACTATATTATAAATAGCAGACCGGCGAAACCTTAAGAAAGACGTACTAAGCCTTTTAAAGTTACTACTAAAGTAAGATAGCTTATATACTAGTTAGATAAAAAAAGGTCTTTTAATATTTATTTAGTCGTTTTAGAAATATAACTACGCTTAGTAAATAAGCTAGCTATATACTTAAGCTTTGTTTAAAATAAAAGGATACCTTACTTAAATAAGTAAAAAGTTAAACGAATTCTATAAAGCCGTATAATAAAAAAAAGCAGCGGAAAACTAAGAAAGAAGTTTTTTATATCTTAAAAAGGCTAGCTAAGAAGATATAACTTATAGGTAAACGAAAAAGCGGTCTTCTTACTAAAAATCATAAAAGCCTTTAAGAAAGTATAAAAGAAGTTAGCTACTTAAGTAGTTTAAATAAAAGTATAACGCGCGGCCTTTATTACTTAATATAAAACTCTTTAACTAAGAGATTTAAGCGGTTAGACTTAAGTATAAGACTTAAAAGCTACTATAAGTTTTAAAAAAAGATAACTTACTACGCTTAAAATCATTAGTTATTTTAATAATAATATACCGCTATTTACCTTAAGTAATAAGGCTATTTTAGCCTTATAATATACTTATCTAATTTCTTTTTACTACTTACTTTTTCTCCTTTTTTTATAACTATATTTCCTTATACCGCTAGCCTTAGCCCGCTATACCTTACTTCCTCTTATATATATAACCTTCTTTACTTTAAGCTTATAATCCTTATACCTTTATTTTAGGTCCTTTTATTATTTAACGTTTCTTATAGCTAAGACTAGCTATTTTATAACTACTTTTTTAGCTTACTTTCTTATAAGCCCTTATACGTTTAATATAATAGATATAAGCAGGCGCTTAAGCTTTATAAAAATAAGGCGGCTATCCTTTATAGCGTTAAGTCCTTTAATAAAAGTTAAAACCTTTAAGTTTAAGCTTTTATATAAACCTACGTCGCTTTTTATAGCCGCGCTAAAGCTAATAGATTTAACTTAGATTATAGCACTATTAAGGACGGCCTATACTACCCTCTTTAAATACTTAACTTAAACGACTTACCCCTTAGCCTTATACTATAACGTAGTCTCAACGGCCGGTTTTATAGTAACTTAGCTATACCTCTTACTTAGCTCTTACTATTTAAAAGCCCCCGCCGCCTATATATTTTTAAAGCATAGCCGGAAATCTTTATTAGCAGAATAACTAGCTAATACTTAACTCCTTTAAGTTAGCTAACCTCGCTATAGTCTTAAGATTTAAAGTAGCTATTTTAGCTAGCGAGAACCCGTTTTAGCTTAATAATTAAAACGACGTCCGCGCTATCTTTAACTATATATTTAAGGCCTAGCTTAATAAGTTTATAGCTAGGTTTATAGCGGCGTTTAAAGCTACTATAGCTAAAACCTTATCTCGCTTTATACGTAGTCTAGCCTACGTTATAAAATCCCCTTCTTAGCTTATTACCGCTATATGCCTTACTAACCTATTTAGTCCCGCTTAGTAAAGGCTTTTTCCCTTTATAGCTACGCTTAGCCTAGATATATAAAGGTATATAAGCGCCTTATTATAGTTTACTTACCGTTTTTCTTTAACCGGAAGAGGAAGTAATAACTAGCCTCGTAATATATTCCGCCGCTAAAATTTATAAAAGCCGCTAAGAGTTACTAATACAATCCTTAATAAGCCTAGCTTTATAGGCCTATACTTTACAGATAAGATTATAATAATTAAGAGTTTCCGGTTAGCTATACACTACGTTAAGTTCTACTTATAATCCTATAAAGAATTTAAACGCGACTTAACTTTAACGAAAGTAATAAAATTCCTAGGTTTTAATATCCGCCTTATTAGTTATACTAACTACGCGCTTTATAATTTTGCCTTTAAGGCCCCTTTTATAAAGAGGTTTTTTAAGACTATTAAATATATTTAAAACTTTAAAAGTAAGGAATTAAGTATTAAGGCTATTAAGGACTTTATTACCCGCTTTTAAGCGGGAATATAGATATTTAATACTTTAGTGCTAACGATATTTTTTAATATTAGTAGGATAGCCTATCCTTACCTTAATAATTTCTTAATAGCTAGACGCGCGTTAGTTAGCGGAAAGATATAAGTAGTAGCGCTATATAAAAAGAATAATAGGTTAAAAAGCTTAGCAATAAAAAGCAGGGGATAGTTATAATAGCAGTAATAAGTAAGATAAAATATCTCGCTTATAAGCGGCTTATAAAGCTAGTAAGTGTTATAAAAACTTAGCGGAGGATTAATAATAGTATAAAAGGTAAGTAAAATAATAATATAAAATAAGGCCTAAATAACGCTAGTCTCTTATAACGTATCCCGCTATAAAAAACGAATATTCCTTAGTATAAAGACTTCTTATTACTAAATAACAACTTAGACGCACGCTTAAATAAAAGTCGGAAACCTTATAATTAGTTTTAGCTAAATATACTAATCGCCTTAATAAAACAAAAATATATAATTAAATAAGTAATAAAGATCTATATTAAAGCCGCCTACTTACTATCTTAAGCTACTTAACTACTATTAGCCGGATAGGCCGAAAGACTATTAAAAGGATAAGGATAGTATACTACTAATATAGTATAAAGACGCTATTATAAAGCTTTTACTTAGCGCCCCCTTTACTTTATTTTTACTTTAAACTAATAAGGATATTAGCTTTGCTTTTTTATATAAAGGAATTATTAAAAAAATTTAACGGCTATGCTTAAACTCCTTACTTTACTTTTTAAAAGCTTTATAGCACCCCGCGATAAAAACACTTAAAGTACGTATTATAAAGGCTCGCTTAAGGAGATATAATAAATATTACTAGTCGGACCCTGCTAAGATTTCTAAGATATAACTATAAAAGCTTATTTAACTATAGTTTATAATAATTCTAACTATAAAAGATACTATAAAAGCTATTAAACGGATTCCGCTAATATCTTTAAGGGATATTTTGAGATTTCCGCCGGATTTCTTAATTATAGTTTTCTTAATTTTTAACTATAAAATAACCTTAAAAACATAAGATAGACCTTAATACGATTTTTAATAGATATTTAAGGATATTTAAAGGATTCCCTTAATTATAGTTTAAAGTATTTTTAACCGGGCTTATACTTAGTTTATAAAGCAATTTTATAAGGATATTTATAGTTTATCTATATATTAATAATAAATAGTAAGATAGTATAGTTTAAGATCCTTAAAACTAGATTTAAGAACTAAGTATAAAGTAGCTAGCTATACCTTAAAGAAAAGATAAGCTTTTTACTATTTCTAACCCCTTATATATATTTATATATCGTAATTAGTCCGTTATACTAGCTTAATAAGCGGTAATTAGTTTTTAGTACCGGCCTTAATTAGCGGTAATTAGTTTATAGTACCGACCCTAACTTGTAGTAATAAGTCTGCGCCTTATCCCCTTATGTTTACGTTATAAGGCATAGTCGCGGCTAAAAGAGTACGATAAAAAGCGGATATAAACTTTTAATCGCGGTTTAAAAAGGTTTACTAAAACATCCCTTAATTATAATAAGTAAGCTTATTATAACGCGTTTACGCTTAATTATTAGCCGTAAAATAGTTATAGCTTAAAAAAAAGAAATATATTTTTAAAAACTAATTAAAGTCTAAAAGTAAGGTATTTAAGTATTTTTTAAGCGGTATTACTTATAGAAGTCTTTTAAAAGAAATACTTAGCAGGCTAATAATAAAGTTTATAATAATAGTATAAATAAGATACTTAAAGAATAAATAAGAACTAGTTCCCCGGCTAGCTTAAGGCAGTTTCTTTAGTTATAATTATTAGTATTATACTTAGTTTATTATTTGTTAATTTCCTTAAAAGGCTTAGAGATAATAAAGCTTATAAATAGTTCCTTTTATCTATAGCGGCACTTAAACTAAAACTTTTAAAGATATTCGTCCTTAATAATTAAGTAAATATAAAAGTTTAAAATATATAAGTAATAGCGCATTTTAGTCTTTTAAAAGTAAAATAAACTATTAATAAGGAAGTAAGGTAGGCCTTTTTATTTCTTATTAATACTAAGCTATTTTAAAATAAGGTTTATTTATTATTAAAAGCGTATATGTTTTTAATTCTTTTAGTAAAGTATTAAAATAATAATAGCCTAAGTAGTAAAGTAAACTTGATTAATAAGAGCCTTATCTTCTTAAACGTAGTTAAGCTCTTTATCCTTAATAAAAGTTAGCTTTTTAGTAAAAATCTAAAAGAAGGAGTTTATAAGGATATATTTAGCTTTAAGAATATAGTAAACCTTAAAAGCAAACTAGTTAAAGTATTAAGAGGCGAGGGTTAAGTAGTCGCTACTTTTAATACTAATAGTAAAAAGAGATAATTACTTAATAATATCATTAGTAATAAAATAATTAATAAAGATTATTACCCTTGCTAACTTTATACTAATTAAGTATAATCGGAATTTATAATATATTTATACTAAGTAGGCGACTTTTAATTTTATAGGCGAGTAGCGTAGTTCGCCGCTTTAAAATTAGCAGCTTAAGTATATAATAAAGCCGAGGCTTATTTTAAATATCCTTTGCCTTAGTTTCTAAGAAGTACTTTGCGCGATATAAAATATAATAATATTAACCTTAAATTCGTAGCTTATATTTAACTACTTAAAAAGCAGCTTATAGATGTTATAGTAATAAAGTATTATGTTTAAGATAAGTGCTATAATTATCTCTTAAAACGCTTAAAGCTCCGTTATAACTAAGGCGAACTTAGTCCTAGCTATAAAACATTCTTATACTTACCCGTTAAGAAGTTACTTATTATTCTATATAGTCTTAAACTTAGCGGTCTTTTATTTTTATAATAAGGCGATTTATTAAGCGAAGTAATAAATAAAGTACTAAAACTAGTTTATAAGGACGATCTATTTATAAAGCGCTTAAAAGGTATTAAGGAAAAAGATAGCGCGAAGGGTATATACTTATTTATTAGTATTTATAAAGCTGACTTTCTTAACTTAGAATCTAAAGAGCTAAATTAAGAGATATCCTAAAAAGGACTTTTAAAAAAAAGAATAAGTTATACTTAGTAAAAACCTAGATAATTACTATAAAGTTAGCAATATATCTTTTAGCGGAGTAATAAAATATAAGGATTTCGTTAATATATACTACGGCGTAGTTAATATATTTATATATATTTAGTTTATAAATCTTTAAACATAGGCCGGGGAGTCTTTATAACTTATATAGACTATTATAAGGCGCTTTAAGCCTTAGTATAGAACTATCGTAAAGCGTTATTAATAACTTAAGTAAATAAGAAATTAATAAAAGAAATACGTAAGTATTAAATATAAATATAAACCTTTTACTATAAAGTTCTTAAATTATATTAAACTTAACTAAAGCGATATAAAGTAAGTATTTATTATAGTAATACTAATAAGTACTTTAAGATTAATAACTATATAACTTTTTTTATTATAATTTCCGAATTTTTAGATTATAAATACTAATAAGTTAAAATAAGGTAGCTTTTATAGCTTATTTTGTTTTACTTTTCTTATAAAGCTCGTTATACGTTTATTTAATAAAGTTTTAGTGCTTTTATAAAGAGGATATAAACCCGCTTTAGTATAGCTAGGGGGACGTCGCGGCCTAAAGATAAGCTAGGGGTAGGCGAGGCGAGGGGCAGAGTAAGGTCGTCGTCGTTATCGCTACCGCTACTACTCTCGTAGTTAAAAACGATAAAGATAGTATCGGAACTAAGTAAAGGGCTGCCCTCGTTTTTAAGGACCTCGGTCTCGGCCTCGTTATCGTTATCGTCGTCCTTATCCTCTTCTTCCTTTAGCTTATTATTACTAATATTAAGCTTAAGCTCCTTTAAATTAAACATAATATCGGCCTTAATAGCCTTTCCTTTACTTTTACCCTTAAGCACCCTCTTATACTTAAGCTTATAAGCGAGGGCGGCGCGCTTTTAAGTATAAGCCTTAGTAAGAGCCTTAGCTTAAGCTTTCTTCTTAGCTTTAGCCTTAGCCTTAAAGTCCTTTAAAATAACAAGGACCTTAAGTAGCGGAGGCTTAAGCGGAGCGAGAGCGGTATAAGCACGTATAAGGTTTAAGTTAAGCAAACGACTTTTAAGGGCGATATCCCGGCCCTTATAACCGCTAAAGCTAAGGTAATTAGCTACTATAAATAGCGTATTCTTTATACTTTTTAGGTTTTAAGCTATAGCGTAAACGGTTTAATAGATAACCGTAATAGTGCCGTTAACCTTATTAGCGAGCTTAGTATTAGCCTCGCGGGCCGCGCGCGCGTTGTCGATAAAGCGGCCGAGGGTAGAAGCGAGTAGCTTAACGTTTTCGTTAAGGGAGGCCGGGCCGGGGGGAGCACTAAACGCGAGAGCCCGTGCTATAATAGCGCTAGCGCGCTACCGAAGTTTTATTACTATAAAAGCGAGCTTTATATATATAAAGCGCTTAATAAGCTAGCCGGATTTATATTACTCCTTTTAAGTAGTATAAAGCTTATAAGGCGTATCCTTACTTATAGCGGTAAGCTATATAAGGGATTAGCTAAGGTATATAAGTAAGTTCGATATAAGACTACTTACTTAAAAATAAGAACGGTTACTTAAGGAGTATATAATATATGCTTTTATAAAGATAGCTAAGAGAAGATTAGTTATATAAACTACGTATACTTATATGGCGAATACGTCTTAAATATATATAGGCTTAATTTTAATAGCCCCGGAAAACTATAAGCGTATTATCGCTTAATAAACAGCCTATATATATATAATAAGGAGTTTTACGCTTAGTGCTATAACGGGCTTAGGCCTCTTTATCCTTAATATTCTTACTTAATAGCTTAAGGAGTATATCCGTATTAAGGTTAGAAAAAGTAACTTTTTTTTTCGGGATAGTAGCGATAAAGATAACGAATATAATAATAGCGGAATGATAAGTATATAAAGGGGGCGGGGCGGTAAGTATATAATAAGCTTATAAGAAAGATAAGCGCGTTTTTAGTAAAAAAAAGAGAAGTACGAGCTTATACGCATAGTATATAAGAGGCTTTATCTTTAAAGCTAAGTATATTATTAATAACCGGGCGGCGCGAATAAATAACAGTCTTAATTAAGAATATACGTATATAGCGGGGCGCCGAACTCTTATTAGTAAGGACTACTATAAGCCTATTTATTAAGGTCGCGCTACCTATAAGAGAGGCGCGGGTTAAAATCCCGCTTACCCCTCCCGCCCTTATATTAAGAAGGCAGATAAAAGAGATAAGAGAGGGTCTACTGCCTATACCTTAAGCTTAAAACGCGGTGCTTTAGACCGTAGGCCGCTTTAGTTAAAGGCGGCCCTGGCCTTATTAAGCTACGTCGAACTGCTTAGTTAGCGGGATATACTCGCGGTAAAAGGTATACTCCCTTTTTCCTTACATAAAGTTATAAGACTTTATATAAGGCGGACTAAGCGCGAATAAAAGGAGGTTTTACCCCGGGCACTCCGGTTTTTCCCTCTTATTTATAAATATCGAATTTCTAAAAACTTAGATTAAGTCCTTAGTGTAAACTCAATAATAATAATTTAGTGCTTTTAGTTAAGGTAATATATTTATATAGCTAACTTAGTTTAATATTAATTATTAGCTAAAAGTACTTTTATATAATAATTAGGGTAAACTTATTAATATAAAAATTATTCTATAATAAGAGGAAATTATTAAAAAACTTATAAAAAGAATAGGCGGGCTTTAGGTTTATATAATTTATTTTTACCTTATCTTAAGTTTTAACTTTTAGGATAGATATTTTCTATTTAAGACTTAGCTTAAGGTAAAAATTAAGCCTAGAGACTTATAATAAGAGTTTATTAGTAAGTAAGCCGCTTTTTTTAAGTCGTTTAAGCTATTAAAAGCGGCGGTATTACTCGGATTATAAATAGCGGCTTTAAGCTAAGTATAAGTAAGTGTTATTAAGCTAATATTTCTAAACTACATTTAGTTATATAAGTTAATTATAATACTAATATATTAGCCCCGGTATAGTTATATTAGCTAATTACTAATATTTATATTAATAAGCGGCTAGTTCTTAGTAAAAAGATAAAAAGTAAGCTTTATTTTATTAAGTAAAAATATAAGGCCTTATATTATAAAGATCCTTCTTATTATAGCGGGCAGACTTATTATTATACTAAGCGGGATAAGTATATTAGCCGCGATTAAAACTGTGTTTTATATATAAGGCCTTTGTTAAGTTATCCGCATATAAACCTTTAGCCTGCTATAATCTTTAAAAAAAAAATATTTTATTAAGGTTATAATATTAATTTAATATAAAATACTTTAGGATAAACTAAGTAATAAGCTTATAGTAACTTAATAAGTAATTTATACCTTTATATATATAGCTTTAATAATAAGCTGCTTGTCTTAAGTCCTAGGAATATAAATATCGAATCCCGCTTATCTTTTTATAGAGGTTTATCCGATACTAGCTAGCGGCTTAATTTAACTAAAGTTAGTTATAATATTAAAAAAGCGCTAAAGAAAATCCTAATATTCGTTAGTTTTTATATTAATATATATATTATGTTAACTAGTTAGCCTTCTTCTCCTATTAATTATAATTTAGGCGTGTGTAAATTAAGCTAGTCCGTTAAACGAGCTTTTAGGTTTTATAGGCTTTGTATTAATAATAAGTAAATTTTAAATAAGTGTAAAGACTTTAGCTCGGGTTAAAAAAGCCGGTGTCTTTATTATAAAGTAGATTTAATCTACTTATTCCTTTTTATTAACGTTTATTTACTTACGTATTTCTTCTATTAGCATAGTATTAGTATACTTATAAATATATTTTATTTAATCTACTACCTTTAAAGGAAAATAAGCGCTGCTTTTAGCTATAGTAGCCGCTTTAAGCTCTTTAGCAAAGTTTATTAAAATCCGGTTATTTCTTATACCTTAAGTAAAAGGCGTAGATAAAGCGTTATATAGCTTTTACTATAGCTAAAGGCCGACTAATATAAGTTTAGTCGTTCGCGCTAAAGGCTAAAGCGACTATATAGTAGTTATTTAAGCGGCTAAGAGCTTTATATTAGCTAAGGATTTACTAGTATTTTAAGTAGTAATATTTTATATTTTTCTTTACTAATATAACCTTATACTTAGGCTTAGTTCTGCTTGTAGCATAAATAGCTATTAGCTAATAGATAGTAAGAACTTAATTATAAGCTTATTAGCTTGTTTGCTTTATAATCTAATAAAAAGCTTTATTTTATGCTAAGAAATTAGTTATTTATATTCCGCGACTTATTAAATTTAGTTATTAATCTTAGTAAGCTAGCGGAAGAATTTATATAAAAGAGTATTTAGTTATTAGTTAATAATTATAGTTTAGTATTATTTTATATATAAAGCTACTTTAGCTTTATGCTTAAAGCGGGAAATCTAGCTTTAAAAGTCCGCGCTATTAATAATATCGTTAACTAAGAATATCTTGCTTTATAAAGCTTAAGCCGCTACTTTTAGTAATATTATAAAGCGGGCTAAGAGTTTTAAGCGCTAACCTTAATAGCTTAAGCTTAAGCTTAATAGTAATAATTAGTTTATATAAAAAGGATCTTTATAATAATATTTAATAGCGGTATAATATAAGAAGCTTAAGACTAAGATAGCTAATTTATTTATATAATCCGGCCTACGGATAGCTATTTAACTAAAGACGTTTATAAATCTTATTATGCTTTAATATATACGAGTTTTATTTAGTTTTTCGATAGTACTAAGCAATATATTTAACGGGCTTACTAAGTTAAAGCGATTAGTATCCTCCGCGTAAAATTTAAACGCTGTTTTTAAGCTTAATTATTCTTTTTAGCTATTTTTATAATAAACTAGCTATAACCTTATATAAATTTAGTTAAGTAAGTAGTTAAAAATATCTTTTACTATAATAACGAGTGTAGGTATAATAAGGGGCTTTATACTAGCGATTAATAGTAATAGTATTATAGCTAAGGCTTTGCTTAGCGTGCTGCTTAAAGTTAGTATAAATCTTACTAAGGTATTATTTAGAGGCGTCCCGGCGGCGTGCTTAGTAATAAGGCCTATCTTTTATAGCTTTTTATTAAAGTAATACTATAACTAACTAACTTAGTTAAATAACGCGTCTTTAGTTTTTCTATCTTTAAACAAAATTAAAGTTTAAGATTATAAACTAAATAAGCCTTAGATTTTGCCGCTAACTATAAAGGAATTAAATAACTAAGTTAGTTAAGTATAAGCGCTAAAAGAAGTAACTATTAGATAAGTATTAAGTATAATAAAATTAAAAAACGCGAAAAGCTTAAGCTTTTTTATTTTAAGTATTAGCCTTTCCTTAAAGTTTTAAAGTTACTATTTAATAAAATATAAATTAGCTTTAAAGATTAAATTATATATAAATAAGAGGTTTCTTTTTTATAAGATATCTTTTAATATATAGTTATAATAAGTCGTCCTAAACAGGGCTAAAGTAGTAATTATACTACTATTCGTTGCTATAAAGCAGCTATTTAGTTAAGCTACTACGTTAAACAGCGGTAGCGAGGGTAGAAACAGACGAATTAACTAAGCTGCTAGCTAGTTAATTAACCACGCGTATTAAGAGTTTACACAGGCGCAGCCCGGGCCTAATATAAGGCCTAGCCCGTAATACTACCCCTTATCTCCCCCGCCTTCTTAAGGGCGGGGCTAATAAGTCGTCTCCCTTAGCCGGAAGCTATAAGCTTAGGCTAAACGTTGCTTACTAGTGCTTCGGTAAGTCTTAAACTTAAGACTCTTTATTATAACTTATTTAACTATTACAGGCCGGCTTTTACGGGGCTAAAGCAGTAGTTATACTACTATTCGTTGCTATAAGGTAACTATTTAATTAAGCTACTACGTTAAACGGTAGGAGCGAGGGCAAAAAAAGACGAATTAACTACGCTGCTAGCTAGTTAATAAACTACGCTAATAAAAGGTTTAAATAAGCGCAGCCTAGGCTTAATATAGGGCCTAGCCTAAATTAATAGTGCTTAAAAAGTACGATTTTACACTTCTTATCTTTTTATAATTATAAAACCTTAATATATAAGAATTTATAGTTAGTAAGAATTAAAAACAAAAATTTTAACTATTTCTTATTTAGTAAACTAGCGGAATTTATAATCTATAAGTTAGTTATAAAATATTATATATTATAGTAAGGCTTAGGAAAGGACTAAAAGTAGGACTATTTAACTAAAATTAAGCTAACTACTATTTATAATAAGTAATCTTTATATTAAAGTAGATTTACCTATTAATTAATAAGTAAAACAATTACTTACGTTTTCTTTTTTTACGTAGGGGCTTTGCTACTTAATTATATTATAGTTCTTATAGAAACTCCCCTTTACTTTCTTATATATTCTTAGTTCTTTCTTAGCGTGTTTTCAGGGAATTATATTAATATACTTTTCTATTATTTTTTAGTATTTACTATACGTTATACTATTACTAAGTAATTCCCTTAGATTGCTTAAGTTATTACTCTAATACTATAATGTTTCAGAAAATCGAGGCGTAATATAGTAAAGTTATCCTTTAATTACCGTAAGGCTTACTTTATATTACTAAGTTATATACCGGCGATTTCCTTATTATAAAGCAAAGACTAAGGTTATAGCGGGTATCGCGCCTTGTCTTATAACAATAAATATAATAATTATTCTAGTTTCAAGCGCTAACCTTTAAAAAACATAAGTTAATAAAACACCTTACTAAAAATATTCTTTATAGACTATATACTAAGTTTTAAAGGTAAAACTTAGTTTTTATGAAGATTATAGTAAACATATAACGCTATGTTCTTTTTAAGTTAAAAAGATTTATAATATAGTTATGTAGTGTTTAATATTATATAGTATAATTATATTTTATAAATTAAGTTTAGCGAGTAAAAACCTTAAAAAGAAAACTATATAATTAATATAAAATTAGTTTACTTACTTTTAAAATAATATATAAGCTTATAAAGCTAAACTAGTTTATTAGCTAAAAGCTAAAACCTGGATATTACTAATTAACCTATACTTTAATTAAAAGATAATAAATACCTTACAAAGACGAAAGGACTTTTAAACTTTAATCTAAAGTTAACATATATTTATATTAGTAATTAGGATACCTTTATAATAAAAGCAAAAACTAAGATAGCTTACCCTATTAAAAGTACTACTTATTAAGGCACTTAGAGCGGTATAGTTCTAAGTTAAGTTTAATAAGCTTTTAATTAAAAGAAAAATTAAAAAAGTTCTGTATAAGGAATAAGATTAAAAGTAAATCTAAAGAGAGGATTTAATTAAATAATACTTAACTACGCTTTACCCTAATAACTTTTAACATTAGTTTAATAAAGCCTTAGTACTAAACCGAGATATTATACTTCTTAAGTACTTAAGCTTTATAATTACTTAAATACAAATTAAGGTAATAAGCTTTAAGGACTTCTTTTTTCGCTATAATATTTTTAGCTTAGTATTACTCTTTTAAAAGTGCGGATAATAATAAGATACTATTTTCTATATAATAATTAGTTATAAGCTTCTTAATAAAGTAAGGAAAAAGCTCTTATAGCGGCTTTATAATAAAAGTAAAGTATATATAAAGCTCTAAAAGTAAAGAAATAGCGGCTATACTAATAAGGTAGCTTTTTAGCTTAAGATGTTTATAGTAATTTAACTTTATAATACGGCTATACTAAAATATTAAGGTCGCTTATATAAGTTACTTACTTATAGTTTAACTAAAAAGGGCTATATTTTAATTAAACTATTTTTATTAGTTACTTAAAGTGCTAACGAATCATTAATATAATAAACGCTATAAAGTATTAAAAAGCTAGAATTTACTTTTTTATACTTTCACTTTCTTTTAATATAACTCTTAATAAGCCCGGCTTAAGCTTATATAAACTAACCTTACTCCCTTTTAGCTTAGCTCTTAAACTTATTTTTATTAGTCTTAACTTTAAGATAAGGGCTTTTTAATATCGCTTTAAGCTTACTTATAGTAGTTAAACTAGTATAAGGTCGCTTAACTTTATTATAGCAATATAATATAGTAATTTAATTTTTTTTTCTCGCGCTAATAGCGGCTTAAAGTTATAGTAAGGGTAAAAAGAGGTAAAGCCGGTTTTTAAATATCTATTTTCTTTTAAAGCGTTTACTTTAAAGCTTTAAAGGTAATAGCCGGAAAAGAAAAACTGCTAATAGTAGTATAATTAAGCATTAGTAGCTATATTAGACCGCGCTAAATAAAATATCCTTAATAGTACTTAACTAAATTTGCTATAATAAGTAATATAGTAAAAAGAGGAGAAAATAACTTGGCTTTATTATAAGAAAAAAACTAGTAGTACTTAACGTTTAAGCTTAAGTTTTTAACCTCTTTTTCTTTACCTTTAAAGTTAAAAGTAAAAATAATATAAGCCTATTAAAAAGTAATAGCTATAAAGTTATTTACTTTAAAAGCACTACGCTTAAGAATAATATAAGCGCACTTTTAAGGAGTATACGGGCTATTATAGCTAATAAGTAGGCTATAAGTAAACTAATTTAAAGTAAAAATAATAATAAAGCTTATTTTACTATAATTATTACTATTATCATAATTATTATTATGATTATTATTATTATTAAAGTTAAGTTTATATAAGGGGCTACTTTTCTCCTTAGTATTTTAAAGCTTTAATATTTTTATAGTCCCTAAAGCTTTATAGTATCTTTATATAAGTTTTTATATTTATTTTTATATAACTAAAATCCTTTTTAATATTTTATTATAGTACTTACTAATTGTTAATCATTTCTACTATTAATATAAGTTTAATAAACCTAGGTATAGTAGTTATAATAAATGCTTTTATATAGTTTAAGGTATATATCTTCTTTTAACCTTAAAATTTTAAGCCGGCTTTATATTAAGTTATATTATTTATATTATTCCTCTTTTATTTTAAAACTTAGTAGCTTTTTAAAGCCTTCTTATTATTATAAAGCTTTTATATCTCTATAGTATTTAATCTTATATATTTAGTTAATTTAATTCGTCTATCTTTATTTTAGTATTTTTACTTACGGACTATTTATAGCCTATTTAAAAGTAGTATGCTTTATAGTATTTATATTTCATTTTCTAAGAAAAAGAATATATTATATATTTTTATTTTTACTTTTAATTCTATATAAAAAATGTTCTAGAAAATTCAAATAGTATTTAGTAAGCTTTATATATCTTTTTACTTAAATCTTTTAATTCTTTTACTAAGAATTATTACTCTTAGAATTATTAAAATTAGTACTATTACTATTAGTATTATTAGTATTAGTATTAATATTCTTATTAGTATTCTTAATAGTATTTAATAGGCTTTATAAGTATTTTTACTTTAATCTTTTAATTCTTTTACTAAGCATTATTATTACTAGTATTATTAGTATTAGTATTATTACTACTAGTATTATTAGTATTAGCATTAATCTTATTATTAGTATTCTTAATAGTCTTTAATAGGCTTTATAAGTATTTTTACTTAAATCTTTTAATTCTTTTACTAAGTATTATCATTACTAGTATTATTAGTATTAGTAATAAGACTATTATTAGTATTCCTAATAGTATTTAATAGGCTTTATAAGTATTTTTACTTAAAACTTTTAATTCTTTTACTTAGTATTATTATTACTAGTATTAATATGTATTTTTACTACTAGTATTAATTCGTAGCATGATTATTATTATTATTATTATTATTATTATTATTATAGTTTTCTAACTATCTATTAAATAAAAACATATTATAAAATAAAGTCTATTCTTTTTTCTTTATAAAGTAACTTTTTATAATACAATTAAAAGGGTTATTATTATACTAATAAATTTAAGTCTGCGAATAATACTTAATCGTATTACTGCCCCTTACGCTAGCTTTATAAGGTAACTGCACTACTAATTTAACTAGGTCTCGCTCCCGCTTAGCTGCTAGCTACTTTATATTTTTTACTATAGTTATATCTTTAGAAATTATAACTTTTCATTTAAAAAAGTGCTTAATGATTTATAAGTAGTATCTTTTTAGCTTATTATTACCGCTTTATAAGTTTTAGGCTTTAAGTTTTTATCTAAGGTTTTATTCTTATAATATATAGTGTTATTAAACACCCCTTTTTTATTAAAGTCCTTTAAACTTAATACTACATTATCTTTTTTTTAAGCGATATAAAACCTAAAGTTATATATAAGAATCTTTTAAAAATATTTATAGCTGCTAAAATAGCCTCGTCTTATAAGTACTTTAGTAATTTTTAAGTTAAATATATAGCTTATACTTTATAAAGTATAGTCTGATTTATTCTTTTTATTTTATTATTAAAGTAAGGGGTATTAGTTAGACTTATATTTAATACATAGCTATTTTTAAAATAATATAGGTTTATATTTTATTAAAATTCTTTTTTATAATATAAAAAGCTATTTTTTGAAGTCGTTTTTTTTTATTTTCCTGCTTATATACTTAGAAAATATATACGCATTCCACTTAACTTCTTTAAAAATATATCTTTAGATATCTATTAGTAGTATCTAAGAAATATATAAAATATATATCTTTATTATAAGGAAGAGATTTAATAAGACTTAAAATATTAGTATATATATTTTTTAGAGAAAAACATTTTCTTTTAAAAGAAGATCTTTTTTTATTTATTTACTTACCTTTTATATAAGCTTTACATTTTTATTTTTGTATTATAATAGCTTTTTATAATAGTTGTATATATAGACTTTCTTTAAGAAATCTATATAAGAATTTATAATTTATATATCTTAGTCCTTTTTCCTAAAAAGATATATTTATAGTCTTTTTATTTATTATATTTTCTATAGGTATATTGTCTTTAGTTCTATTATACATATATTAATTACCTTAAAGAATAGAATTTTTATTATATAAAGTTGTATTATTTATATATATATTGTTAATATTACCCTTTATATTATATTTTTAATGTTTATTCTAAAGCAAGTCTTTTTCAGTATAACAATATAATTTAAGCTGTTATTTTTAAAGCCTTTTATACGCATATTTGCCCTTTTTTCTAAAAATGTTTTATTATCTTTACTAGTAAAAGCAAAGGTATTATTAAGAGAGGATTAGCTTTTTTTTAAAAGAGGTATTTAAAAAGTGTATAAAAAGGGGTATAAAATAGGATATAAACGAGAGTATAGAGGAGGATTTTAAAAGTCTTAACTATGTGGCTGTGCACGCTAGTCCTAATCGGGCCGCCACCTGCCTTTTTAGAAATGTCCGATCCTAATTAAGACTAGTATAAAAATTATACAGTCTCGACTTTTAAAATGCTCCTCTATATATCAATTATAAAGAGTAGAAAAGGTATAAAGAGTATAAAAAGTATAAAGGGTATAAAGCATATAAAGCGTATAAAGCATATAAAGCATATAAAGCGTATAAAAAGTATAAAAAGTATTGAAAGTATAAAAAGTATAAATAGTATAAAGAAAATAAAGGTTATAAAAAGAGAGTTATTTACTTAAGCTAAGAAATTAAAAATATAAAGTATTTATTTTAGTAGTAAAAGACTTATAAACGGAGGAAACAATTTTTATAGACTTTAGTTATTAATTTTCTAGTAATTAGAACTTTCTATAAAAAATACTTCTGTTAAGATAGTATACGTATAAAACGCTTGTTATTTCTATTTAAATAGTCTTAAACAGAATTAGTTAAAAGGGGTCTTTTAAGTAAAGGAAAAGAAAAAAAGCTTAAAAAAACCACTACTTTTATTTAATCTTAATTTTCCTTAAATTAAAAGCAGTTTTTTTTATAAAAGGCTTTTTTCCGATATAAATTATAAAGACATGGGTTTTTGCTATATAAAAACATTAGCTCTTTAAGAAAAAACTCTTTAAAGGTTTAATTCTTTTTAACTTATTATTTAAATAAGATAAAAGGTATTTTTAAATATAAGCCTAAATATTATCTTTAAGAGTTTAAGAAACATAACTTTAAAAGTTAAGATAAAAACTATTTAAGCACTTTTAAATTTAAGTAGTAATTATAACCTTAGGAAATCTTAATTTCTTAAGTAACAAGCTTATTAAAAAGTTCTTTTATTTTATTAAAGTATATTTTAATTAAGGTATAGTTTTTAAAGGTAGTATTAAATAATTCTTTTATAAAAGGAAATTTAAAGGAAAACTTAAGAAGTTAAAAAGCGACTTTAACGCCTTTTTAAGTGTCTTTATAGATTTGTATAGTTTTATTTATATAAAAGTATCTTTATAATATAATTGTAAAATACTAAAAGAACATACTAGATATAATACTAAAGTTAGTTTAAATCCGGCTAAAAGTATAGTCTTTTTAGCTTAACGAGCAAACTATACTTACTAACTATAAATTTCACTAACTAGCCCTTCTAAAAGCGCTTATAAACTTACTAGCAGCTTAGCTTTATAATAAGAAAGCCCGTCTTTCCTTAGTCTTACTTAGGCTTAATAACGACTTATAAAAAGTAACGCCTTTAGCCTTAGTTTAATTTTTAAATAGAATAATAAAAACCTATACCGGATAACTAGCAATTTTAATAACAATAATCCGGCGCAGCGTTAATACAAGAACTTAATAAAGGCCCCTTTTAAAACTTAGTAAACCTTAAAGCGCCTTAAGCTTAGCTAAAAGCCGGCAAAAGTATATAGTATACTAGGCCTTATAGTAGCTAAAATAAAGTAATAACCCGGAATATATATATCGGCAGAGAATTAAATACTAAAAAGATTTACTAACTAATAGCAATTAAAATATATATTAATTAAACATTATAAAGTCGTCTTTACATTAATATTATTACCTTATAATAGGTTTATAGTAGTTTAAGCTAATTAACTAACAAACTTGTTTTTAGCTAGCGCCTCTCTTTTTATTATATATAGTTATAATAGCTAAAATAGTAAGACTTAGATTAAAAGAGCACCGGAGTATTCTTCTTAAAGTAATTTAGTTTCTCTTTATATAAAAACAAAGTAATAAACGAAAAGCTTAATTTAAGTCCTTAGTATAAACTTAATTAATAAATTAATAAAGAATGACTATTTTTACTTATAAGTCGTAAAAAGGCAAAAGCCTTTATAAATTTAGTATATTAGCTTTAAGTAATAGCTTTATAAGCTCTTTCTTTTAAAAAAAAGGAATTTATTTTATAAAACTAAGAAGAATAATTTTAAAAGCTTTTTAAATTACTAAATTAGTAGTTATTCTTAATAGCTTTCTTTAATGTTAAATTTTAAGGAGTATTTAAATATAAAAGTTAAGAAAAGAAGCAAAGAAAAAGTAGAAGTCTTAAAAGATATAAGTAAAAGAGTATAATAATAAAGTTAAAAAAGTAGAAAGAAGATTATATTAAAAATAAAGTTCTTTATTATATTAAGAGCATTTTTCTAAAAAGTTTATTTTCTAGTTATTAAAATTTTAGTAACCGATTAAAAAGTAAAAAGTATAAGTAAGAGAAAAAAGAAAAAGAGAAAGCTTTTTTAAAAAGTAAGTAAAAGATTTAAAAAAAAGTGCTATTAAAAAAAAGGTTCTTTGTTATATAACAAAACCTTTTAAAAATAATTCTTTTTAGTTAATATAGCCTTAAAAAAGCGGTTTAAAGAGTTAAGTATAGAAAGGTAAAAAAGAAGTATTTTTAAACTAAGTTTAATAAGATATTAAATTAACTTTAAAAGAAACACGCGGAGTAAGCGTAAGTATATTAAAAAGGGAGAAGAGTTTTGCTAAAACCTTTAATTATATAATAGCCGGAAAACATTAATAAGTGTTTAAGTAGATTTAGCTTAAATAAAAACTAAGCGTATAACTACTTAAAAAGCAAAATAAGCGTAGTATAAAGAAAGAAATTAGTTTTAAGTAAAGGGAGTATAAGAGTATTAAAATCATATAAAGAAGTAAAATAATAGCTAAATTATATATGTATAAAGGTTAATAATTTTATTAAAGGTAAAAAAGGCACTAAGGCTATTTATTATTTATAATTCCTAGGCTATAAGCGACTTTAGTAATTAAGAGAAGGGCCTTTTCTTTTCTTTAACTTTGCTTTATAAGGCTATAGCTAAACGCAGGCTTTTATTATCTTAGTAAGCCTTAAAATAAATTCCGTAACGAATATTAAGTTACGTAGCGACTTAGCTTAAGTCTTAAAGTCTTTAAGGATCCCGCTTATAGTTTTTATATATACTTAATGTTTACTAGCTTATATATTATTTATATATACGCTGTATAAGGTAAGAGAATATATATAATATAAAAGATTAGTTAGCGGATTTTATAAAAGTTCTAACATATTTATATTACATACTTAAAATATTTTACTAAGACTAAAAGGTGTAGGAAAATGTGGATTTTACTTACATTTTAAATTTAAAGTAAATATAATAAATATACTTACTAAAAAATAAGTTTTTTAATCTTTAAGATAATCTCACACTTATTAAATATAAAAGAAGTTAAGTAAACTCCTTTTATAAAAGCTTTAAGCTTTCTTTTATATATTTTATAGCTTTTTTCTATAAAGCTTTAACTTTTTTATTATAAGGGGTCGGCCTTAACCGGTCTAAAGCAGTAGTCATACTACTATTCGTTACTGCGGGGCAGCTATTTAATCTACCCGCTGCGGCAGGTGGTGCGCCAGGCGCACGGCAAAAGAAGACAAATTAACTAAGCTGCCAGCTAGTCAATTAACCACGCCTATTAAGGGTTACACGGGCGCAGCCCGGGCCTAATCTAGGGCCTAGCCCGTAAAACTACCCGCTCTCTACCCCGCCGCCCCTAGGCAGGGCTAATAAGTCGTCTCCCCTAGCCGGCAGCTCTCGTAGCTATAAGCCTAGGCCGTCCCTACTAGTACGTCGGCAGGTCTCGAACCTAAGACCCTTTATTGTAGCTTAGTTAACTATAACGGGTCGGCCCTAATAGGGCTAAAGCAGTGGTTATACTACTGTTCGTTGCTGCGGGGTAGCTATTTAATCTACCCGCTGCGGCAGGTGGTGCGCTAAGCGCACGGCAAAAGAAGACGAATTGACTAAGCTGCTAGCTAGTTAATTAACCACGCTTATTAAGGGTTGCATAGGCGCAGCCCGGGCCTAATCTAGGGCCTAGCCCGTAACATTTATTAATAAAACGGTTTTTATAAGACTATATATACCCTTAAGGTTTCTTATTATTATAAATACTTTCTTAAAAAAGAAAGGAGATTTTACTTATATAGGTTTTTTATTTAAAGAGGAATAAATCTTTAAAACATTAATATATAAAGTAAGCTTTTTTATAAGGTATAAAAGAAAAAGTCTTTTTTTTATTTTAAGCTTTAACTTTGTTTTAAATAATATATCTTAAGTGTACTTTTATAATAATAATACCCTTAACTAAAGCTATAAAAAGTATTATATAATCTTTTAAGGCCTTTATACTAAAGGAGATTAAGTTTTTAAGTAATATAAATATATTATAATACATATTTAAAGTATAATATAATTCTATATATTATATATTTACTTCTCCTTTATTTGTATCATACATAAGTAATAAATAAGTAGACTAATTATAAGTATATATAGAGACTATCGTCGAATCTTATAAATCTATATTTTATAACCGCGCTACTTTATATTGTTTATTAAATTAAGATATAGTCTTATTAGGATAAAAAAAGGTTTTATTTAGCTATAAGCTATTATATAAAGTCACGCTAAAAATAAGCTTTGCTTTTAGCTACTTAAGTTACTTATAGCCTTAAACCCTATTATAAAAAGATGCTTTAATGCCCCCTTTACTTTTAATTATTTCTTAGTATTATAAGTTTAGTTTAATAAGGCGAATTAAAGAGTTTTACTGCTATGTGTTAATTGAGACTAGTTATTTAATAAAACGACTATATGAAATAATAAGAATATAAAAGAAATATACCTAAGCTATATAACTAGTTTAAACACTAGCTTTGTTAGATGTTATATAAGTAAAGCTAAAGCTTAATATAATACTTAGCTTATAGTTATTAACTATTCTATATTTATAACTTAGATAATCTTTTTCTTTATTTTATACGTTTTATACCCTTATAATTACTAAACTTATATTATTTCATTTTTCTATGAAATTATATACTTTTCTATCAAATTATAAAGCATTTTAACATTTTTAATATTATACTATATAACTCTACTTTCTTTATATTAGTCTTCTCTTTTAATACTCATTTTTTATTTAAAACAAAAACCTTTATAAATATCTTTTTAATAATTACAATATATAATTTATATATTACTATTAAATAAAAAAAATATTTCTTCTATACTTTCAGTTTTACTAATAAAGTATATTAATATATTAAAAGTAATAACTATAACTTTTTAAAAGCGTTATATCTTTTATATAGTTAAAGTTATATTAAAGGCTAAGTTTATAATTTTTACTATATACTAATTATTATTAACTTTATGCTTACTGCTTAGTTTAAGCTTTGAAAAGTTTAATAGTTTTAAATAAAAAGAAAATACTAAAGTACTTAAAGTAAAACCGCCCTTTATTCGTATTAAGTCCGCTTTATATTAGGTCTTACAACTTTATATAAAAAAAAGATAATATATCTCTTACTATAAGTATATCCTGCTTACTAAGCACTTTATTTTAGCTTAATAAGCTAAGACCGCTTTTAACTTTAGCGGCCTATATCTTAAAGCTTCGTGCTTTAAACTTAAGGTATAAGTAGTAGTTTACTTATATCTCTAAATACATTTTATTTTTAAAATAAAGCAAGTTAAGCTTGTAGCTAACTACTTTTACGATTTTAATATAAATCTAATTAAGGGTTTAGTAAGCTTATTATAAGTCCTGCTTATAGTAAATTAGCCCGACCTTTATATATATTTTTAATTAAAGTTAAGGTTAAGCTAATATATAGCTTAAGTTAAATAAAACTTAACTTAAACTTAGCTTAACCTCGGCTGAAACTTAGCTTATATATTAGCCGTCTAAGTAATACTAATAAACTAAAAGCTATATATTTTTAATAAGGTTTTCCTTTTTCACTCCTTAAGTTTAAATTAAGTATTATTTAACTCAATACTATTAAGCTAAGTATACGTTATCTTTTAATATATATTAAGCTTATTTTAAACGAGATTACTTGGCCTAGGAAAAGACTTACTATTAATAATACAGCGTAAGCAAAATAGCTACTTAAAGTAAAAAGGCTAAGCTTAAAAAAAGAAAAAAAAAGGACTAAAGAAGGCTAATATTTAAATAGGAGTAAATTAAGCGATCCTCTTATTATAAGCGGAGGCTATTAAAACAAGCTAATAAGTTTAAAAAGCTAATAGTAAATTTAATAGCTCATAAGCTAATTTCAAGCGTTAATATAAGTAATAACGATATATATATTATAAAAGGCCGGCATACTATTTAGTAGCTTAATACTACTTTATAACATAATATTAAGGGCTATAATACCCTTAAAAGAAAAATAGTAATAAAGAAGAAACAGTAAAAGCTGCTTTTAGCACTAAGAAGGTAAAATAGCTAGCGTTACTAATATATACCTTAAGTATAATATATGTTAAAGAAGTTTATGATTATTTAATATTTCTTTTTAACCTAAAAAGAGGTCTTTTACTTAATCTATAACTGCTTTTATAATGACATATAGTATACTATAGCGACTTATTATAAGATTAGCTTAAAATAAGGCTATAATTAATAAAAGTTCTTTAAGTACTATAACTTAATTTATCTTTATATAATTAGGTCAAGGAGCGAATAGGTATAGAAGAGAGCGGGCATGTAGCCACGAGTAAGGGGATTATAGAGATATAAAAAGTGTTCGAAAAGGTAAAAAAATAAGTAAGATATATATATATAAGTTTTATAATCCATTTAAGATAAAGGGGGGACTAAGGCCTCCTTATATAGACAATTCCTAAGCTATAAGTGACTTAAGTGATTTGGAAAAGAGCCCCCTATTTAGCGTAGTTATGCATAGTGGGCTAATAGCTGTTGTTAGGTTAGTATTGTACTTATAAGCCTAGGGATTAATTCCGCAAGGAATACGAGGTGGCGTAGCGACTTAGAACGGATTATCCATATAGTCTGTATATACACCTCTTCCTAATCTGCTTATACCTTGCTTATGTATACGTGAAATAATATACGGAAAGGTGTATAGTATGTAGGATTGTATAGCGGATTTAATATATATTTTAGTTTATTTATGTTGGGCGTTAATCATGCTGTATTTAGCCAATGGGGTGCGGGAGGGTATATTTTACTCCCTTATAAATCATAAAATTATAAGCTGTAGAGGCTATGAATAAAATTAAATAAAGCAAGAAATAAATATTTTCTGTATTTCTCTTCAAGTTTTAATAAAGGCATTTTAAAATAAAAAAACGGGTTATAGCTATATAATATTAAGATCGTGTTTTTAAAAGGCGGTTTAAGCCTTCGCTTTTTAAAGGTACTTATAATAGTTAACCTTCCGACTTAAAGCCTTTTAGCGTATATTAATTAAGTAGTGTAAATAGTAATATAGCTAAAAAAGATTTAATAAACTAAAAATATGTTTTAAAGCTTAAAGAAAGTAATAAGCAGGATAGCTTAAAACTAAAAAGACTTAAAAAGTAATACTTTAATAAGTAAAATAAATATTATAACTTAGCTAAAAAAAAAGATTAAAGCTAACTTAATATATAGAAATATTAAGTTTATAAAACTATAATGTATATTGCCTGCTTTTTAAAAAGAAAAAGGAGGGCACTTTTTAAGTCGCTATAGCTATAGTGAAAAAAGAAATTAAGGTAAATTTTGATTTTTAAAAAGAAAAACCTTAGTATAAAGTTAAGCATTAAAAAGAAAAAGAAGATAATAAAAGACTTAAAAGTTAATAATAGATTAGTTTATACTATACTTAGTCTTGCTTAAAGTTAATATTAATTAGAAAAAAGAGCTTAATACGCTTATAAATATAAGCTAGAATTACTATACTATAATTAGTAAAGGATTAATAATAAGGCTATAATTGCCTTTTTTAAAGAAAATAAGAAAGCGATTATATCTTTTCTCAAAAGATATATTGAAACTTAAAACAAAACGAATTATAGTGTTTAAAATTAAGATAAATATAGTACTAAGATTAAGCTAAAATATATTTTAAAGAAGACTAAAAATAAATAAGAATAAGATAAATTGTAACGCTAGGGGGGAATAAATTTAGTATATAAAAGCGTGGATTTAAATCGGCCTTTAAAAGTTAAAAGAAGCTATAAAAGTCGTAAGTATTTAAAAGCAAAGTAAAAAAGCGCCTTAATCTTTATAGTAAAGTATTAAGAGGAAAAAGGTTAAAAGTATAGCTAAAAGCAGTAATAGGTGCTAATAATAAAAGAGATTATAATAATAAAAAAGGCCTTTTAGCTAAAAACATTAATTAACTTAATAAACTTAATCCCGGCTTAAGTATTATAAGCTTATTTCAATTTCCATACGCTTATAAAAGCACTAAAAGAACTTCTATTTTCACCGGGCGTAAACTATAAGACTTGTTTTACTATAAAGAAAATAGTAAAAAGCCAGTTTTATTATAAGGGCCTTTATATAAAATATCTAAAAAAAGGCTTCTTGTTCTTAAAAAGACTTTAAATTAGTTACGAAAGGTAAACTTTATTTAATTAAGCAGGTAAAACGTTATAACGCCGGTATTATTTAAAAAAAACTTTAATAGCTGCTTATACTTATATTATAGCTACTAAGCCTTAAATATAATAATAATAAAAAACTACAATGCGCTACAATTTTAAGTAAAGATATTATAAAGATTAATAAAAGTATATTAGTTTATAAAACTTAACTTTATTATAGCGCTTTATAAGATTAAAACTACAAAGGGCTAGAAATTTAAAATAGCTTTTAAGATAAAGTTAAGCTTATTAAAGTAATAAGGATACCTTTTTAGTTTTATAAAGATACTACTTTTTAACGCTATCTTAACTAAGTATTAAAAAACTACTTTAAAAAGTTTATTATAATATATATAAACAATATACTAATTTATAAATTAAGCTTACTTTTTCATTATTAAATAAAAAGTACTAAGCGTGCTTAAAAGGCTATTAAGATTAGGTCTTATATTAAGCCTGTAAAGCTATAATTTTATAATAAAAAAAGTAAAGTTCTTAAGTTTTATTAAATACGCCGGGGGTAAAGTATAATATAACTAAAAGAAGATTTAAGCTATTTTAATATAATAAGGAGTATAAAATAAAAAAGACGTTTAAAGCTTCTTTAAGTTTTTAAATTACTATTATACTTTAATCTTGCTTTATAATTAGGCCTTGCGAGATTTAAATAGTCTTTATAAAAAGAATATAATATTCTTATAAATAAATAAGTATTAAGCCGCGTAAAAATATATTAGGTTTATATTTTATAAAATATTAAAACTATAGCTATATAGCCTTAAGAGATAAAATAGAAAAAAAATTTTTTACTTAAAGTATATAATAAGTAATATACTAATCTAAATAAGGTAAAACAAAATATAATACTTAGTAAGTCTTTTATTAAAATAGCTTAATATTATAAAGTATAACTAATTAATTTATAAGAAAAAGTTACTAATAATTATAAGGTATTAAGACTTTAAAAGTAAAGTTCTATTATACGCCGGCGTTTTTAGTATTAATATACTATAAGAACTTAAAGTACTTTAAAATAAAAGAAAGTTAGATAAAAATAAAATTTAATAAGTAATAAAGCTTACTTGAAATTACTTTATATTAAAATACTGTTGAAAAAGTCAATAATAATACTTATTATATTATCGCTTTATTATAAAGATAAGCTGTTGAGTATTTTAAAAAAGGATATATAGTTTAATTATTTTTAAATAGTACGTAGCTAAGGGGATATTAAGTTCTTTTAAGCAACGAGTATAAAAACTTCTTATAACTTTTTATATAAAAAGAGTTTATAACGCGAATATATAAGTAAAGAAGGAGAATATAAAGTTAATTGCTTATATAAAGAATACGGGTGACTTTATATATTAAGTTTAAGATAAAGTAAATAAAAGTAAAGTTCAGCTAAAATTTAACTTTAGCTTTAACTAAGATATACTTATGAAATAAGTTTTACTAGCCTTAATATAAAGTAAGCAAAAAATATATAAATAGTAAATAGCGATATTATAAAAGAATAAGAAATTATAAGAAATATTTTAATTAATAGAAAATAATAATTAATTATTTCTATTAAAATAATAATTAAAAGTTAAAGTAGGTAAATATAATATTAATATAAAGCGGCGCTTTTACTTTAAAAACTCTTTATAAGTACAAAGTAAGCTTTAGTACTTTTAAGGAAAAAGAAGAAAGAGCTATATAAGCTCTAAGTATTAATTGCTTAGTAAATATATAACTTAATAGTAATAAGGCACTTAAAGCATAAAAGAACGCTTATAATATTAGATTAAAAGTTTTTTTTAGCTAATTTAGTTATTAATAGAATACTAGCTTATTGCGAACTATGAATTATATTGTAAAAGCTATATTTAAAGATAACTTTATTAAAGACTTTTTTAATTATTACCTTTATTAAGATTCTTATTATTTTAAAGAACTTTAAAGCTAAAGCTAAAGCTAAGAAAAAAGCCTATGCTAATAATTAAGCTAAAGCTTATACTTAAAAGCACGCTGCTTTTCTATAAAAGTTTAAGAGTAAAAAGACTTTTAAAGGTAAAAGTATAGTAATACTTAATATAACTTTTAAACGAAAGAAGTTTAAGCTTAATAATAACAATATAAAAAAATAAAATAAAGCTACGGATAAAGTTAAGTTAAAGCTAAAATTAAAGCTTAAAAAGTTATTAATATTTAAAAAGGTAGTTTTCTACTTAGCCTTAACTTTAATAATAATACTAATAATAATTATAACCTTAATACTAGTATTACTAATAATAATTATATTATTTAAGCTTAGCCCTTACTTATTTACTTTACTTTAAGGTTAATCTTAAAGTATAGTTTCTTTACTATATATAAGTATATTTATATTATTACTATAAGGTAGCTAGTAGCTAAGCGGGGGGTGCCTTATAAAAATAGTAGTGCGGTTACCTTATAAAGCTAGCGTAAGGGATAGTAATACCGTGAAGTATTATTAGCGGACTTTTATCTATAAGTATAACGGCAACCCCTTCTATTATATTATAATTACTAAGAGTAAATTCCTTAAGGCTAACGTTTTTATTTCTCTTTATATTAAAGCAAGCTTACGTTATTTCCTTTTTAAACTTAAAGGGTTAAAAGAAAAACGTTAAGAACTTAAGCTTAAATCTTAAGTGTTGCTAGGGTTTTCCTTATAATAAGGCTACGTTACTTTTTTCGCGTTTTTTATTATAACTTTAACAGCCGGGTACTAATAAAGACGCTTTATTTACTATAGCTTTTTTATGCTCTTAGTACTTAGCACCGCTATTAGTACTTTTACTATAAGTACTTTAAAAGCCTTAAAGTAAATAATTAAAAGGAGAGTAGTCGTTTCAAAATTATTATCTTTTTTAGTTATTTTTATTACGACTTTAAGCCGCTATAAGTATATAGGAAAAACGCTTATTACTTTTACTTATATTTATAGCTAAGCTAAGCGGCCTTATCGTACCTAAATAGCGGTGGGGTTTAAAGTAACTTTTAAAAGCGCTATTTATAGTACTAAAAAGAAGAAAGATAAGTCTAAAAACTATATAAAAAGAAGAAGAGATAATAATAAATATAAAGGGGGTTAGTTAAAAGGTTAGCTTAAGTTAAGCCTATAATAGACTTAAAATACAAATTTAAAATAAATAGCGTTTAGTGCTTTATAAAATTTATTATACTAGCGATAGGTTAGCCTCTTAAAGTAAGCTAAAAGAATAATTTATTTAAAGTACGACCTTACTTAAGTGAAAATTTAACTAAAGCACTTGTATATATAACTTTATTCTTAAAGTATAGCTGCCTTATAAAGTTAAATTATTATAAGTATCTTAAGCTAAAAACATTTCTATTTAATATAGCTACTATTATTTACTTTTAAAGTTTTATATATACTTTACTTATTTTATAAAGCTACTTAAAAAGCGCTTTTTTAAATTTACTAGTAAGCTTATAACTAATTATTATATAATAAACAGTATCTTATTATTATTTATACTTATAGAAAAGTAATATTATATTACGAATCTTTTAATAAAAGGACAAATCCTTAAGTCTTATAACTTTAATATATATTTAAGTAAGTATTACTATTTATTCTTATAAAGAATTTATCTATATATATACTTTCTTTTAAAGATATATACTAAAGCTAGCCCGCTTTACTTAAGAACCGCCTACGTATAATAAAGACTTATATCTTTTAAAGGCCTACGTTTATATCTATAGCCTATATATATGCTTACCTTCGCCCGCCTTTGCCCGTAAATATATATAAGACCCTTATAATATTATAAAATGGATTTTTAGCTTAAAGTAATATAAAAGGAAAGGAATTAAAAAAAGGACGCGGTAAAAGCTTTAAAAGCGCTTATAGCTTTACTTATAATACTAGCGGCGGTAATATAGCCGGGAATTAAAGTCGGGCTTATATCTTTACTTAATAATACTAGTAGTAATATAGCTACTAATAGTACTACTAAGTAAAACTATAAGCCAGGCAGGGTTAAATATATTAAGGGCGCTTAAATATCTTTACTTATAGTACCGGCAGAAGGCCTAAAGTAACAAATAGGCCGTTTATATATATATCTTGCGAGAGCTTTAAAGATACGTTTTTAAAGCAAATTAAGGTATAGTAAAAAGCACTATAAATTAACTATATATAAAGGCACAAGCGGGCGCGGGCAAGCGTAAGTATTTAAAAAGTATAAGAACTTATTATACGCGAGTAGTATAAATAAGCAAGGCGGGCTAGCTTTAGTATAAATTTTAAATATAAGGCGTAAGTATTAATAAAGATATATATTAGCATAAATAGTAATACTTATTTAACTAATTATAAAGCTTATATAATTAAGTAAGATATTATAGTACTTAAGTACTAAAGCTTTATTAAACTAAGACGGAAAGTTAATAAGGTAGGGTATAGTTTAATACTACTTTAAAAGCTCCTTTTTTAGGTTTTACTATTTAGCTTATTCCTTAAAGAGAATTATTCTTGTTATTTTAGAGCTTACTAAACTTTACTTAAGACTAAGCTCTTTTTAGCGTTTTTATAAGCAGTAGCCTTAAGGCAGTAAGCCGTCTTATTTATTGCTTATATTATTTAAGTAGCTTTATTATTAATGTAAACGTATATAAAATTTAGTTTAAGAATTAAAAGTCTTTTAGTCTTTTAAAGGTATTAACTTTCTTTAAGTGAAAATAAAAGTTAGTTAATAAATATTAGGTTTTAGCTTAAAGCTAATATACTAAAGTAGCTGAATAAGCCTTTATAATAGATTTAATATAAGCAGACTAGTCTTATGCTAGTTTTATATCTATTTAATTAATCTTTTTACTTAGTAAGGGTATCTTATTAAATATAATTATAGTATACAATATAAAGGACTAAATACCTATACTATAAACTTTTTAAGCCTTATAGAGAATATAGCTTTATATTAACGCTATAAGCTTTATTAAGGCTAAGTTTAATATTTTTAGCTTAGCGCATAGTTTATTAAGATATATTTTTTAATAAAGCTTATAAATAACTTTTACTTTTAAGAGTTTAATAGCTTAAACTAGTATAACTACTATAGTTTTAAACTAAATAAAGGTTACAATCGCTTTATATCTTTTTATAAAGGAAATAAGCTCGCTTTTTAAAAGTTTAAAGTATACTATAAACTCCTTTACTTATATAGCGTATACTTTTAAGGCCGTTTTAAGCTGCATAATAATTAAAACCTCCTTAAAGATAGCGTTTAAGAAATTTATATTATTTCTAAATCTAGTAAAATAAAATCCTTTTAGCTTTTTTAGCCTTTTATAAAAGGGCATTATATAGTAAAAAGAATAAGATTAAGGAAAGTAAGGAGCTTTATAAGACCTAAATATTTATTTATACTAGTATAGCGTTTCTCCTATTAAAATAAAAAGTAAAGTAGCGCTTATTTATAAAGCTATAAGCTAGTTTTATAAACTACTTAAAGTAGTTTTAAAAAGTAAGCTTTATTAAGAGCTTTTTATAGTTAACTATATTAAAGGCCTTCTTAATATTAAGCTCAAAGAATAACGCGATCTTCTTTTAAGCTTATATTATATATATTAATTTTATTACTTTTAGTTTTATTACCTTTTTAAACCTCTTCTTCTTATTTTTCAACTATCCTTTAAGTAAAACTTTCTTTACCTCCGCTATAGTTATTAGCCTTTATATTCAAATTTATTTTAGGATTTCCCTAATTATAAGTAGTAAAGAAATAAGCTTTTAGCTCCCGCGGTGCGGTATAGATTAAGTTTTTTTCTTAGTTTTCGTAGTATGTTAACGTTTATAAGCTAAAACTAAGTCTATAAGTATAATATCTTTATTTAGGCTATAAAATTAATTGCTTAGTAGGCTAAAAGCATATTATATTTATTCCTCGATATAGTAGTAAACAGGCTGTAACTAGTAGTAGTAGTAGTAGCAGTAAGAGTAGTAATACTATTAGTAGTAGTATTAGTAATAATAGTAGTAAGAGCCTTTTTAAGGCTTCGTTTGATTTTTAAGCTATATATAGACTAAAGGCGATTTACCTTTTAGTATATAGACCTTATATAGACGTTTTATTGACCTCTTTTTTAATAAAGACTATTTACTATTTGTTGTTATTTATTAGTTTTTTTATTATTAACCTACTTATTCTATATTACTCCTTATTATATATATACTATTAAATAGCTGCTAAAAGAATAAGATAAGAACTTTACTACTTAGTTTGTTATTCCTATCTTTTTATCTATAAGCTAATTTTCTTTTTAAATTGCTTTTTTACTAAATACCTTAAATAGGCCTTTTTATATTTTAAAGTTATAGTCCCGGATCCTTTCTACTTTATATAAGAGAAATTAGTTATTGTGGTACCTTTATTTTATTCTGCCCTTGCCTGTTTATTATAATCTTTAAGAGTAAAAAACGCTCTTACTACGGAAAATTATATATAAAAGCACTTTTATTTATGCCGCTTTATTTACATCTTTTTACTAAAATAATAAATATTCCAAGCTCTGTAAACGGACTTATTATAAATAGCCCTTTAACTAAAAATATAAGATTTAAGCTATATAAAAATGCGCTATTTTCTATTTAATATAGAATTAAATAAATCTTTTAATTACCTTATAAAAGCCCTTTTTACAGCTTCATAAGAAGCTCTTAGTCTTATAAGCAAACCTATAAGCAAAAGAAATTACTAACCTTTTTATTAATAATTTAAAAACCTATAAGATTCTTTATTTAAGGTATTAAACTAAATTATTAAGCTATAAAGACTAGCAAAAGACCCTTTTAATCTTTTAACAATATATTATAAAAAACATTAAAAAACATTATTTTATAATATTAAATATTTATTAAATTATAAATAAGCTTTCTTTACTATAAAGATAGGTATAGCTCTCTTTATAATATAAGGAAAAATAGGTCCTTATGAATTTTCAAAGGATTTTATATTCGCCGGATAAAACTAACTTAACTACTTAGATTATAAACTAGTAAAAGACTTTTATTAATATAAAAAAACGCAGCCTTTAAAACTATAAGGCCTACGCTTTATATAAAGCTTTATTAAAGACTATTTTAGCCTTAATAGCTCCTTCACTAATTATTAAATTAACTAAATAAACGATAAAGCGAGACGGGATAAAAACGGGTAGTAAGAGACCTTTTTAAACGGTATTAAAACTTTAGAAATTTTCGAAAGGCAATAAGCTTCGAAATCTAAAAAGAAATTAAAATCTTCCTCCTTTCCTACTTTTTAATGCCACTCTTTAAAAGACTATTCTTTCTTATTATCCCTTTTTTTACTTTTTTACATTTATAAAAAACGGTATTATTATATAAACTGCTTTTACTATAACGAGAAAAGAAAGCTAAACGGCTAGAAACCAAACAATAAAATCTGGAAATCTATCGACGAATTTCTTAATATTCCTCGTAATAGATTCTTAGTTAAAAACGTCTTTAACAAGGGTAAGAAATTAAAATTAGTAAATATAAATCTTAAATCGGATTTAAAATCCTCGGAAAACTTTAATTAAGGAAATATATTAGTATAAGCCGTAGCTGCAGCTAAAACGGCCCCTCTTACTATTATATAGGACTTTATATAAACGTCCCTACTAAAAAGCTTATTTATCCTTAATTGCGGATTAAATAAGCATATTTATAACGCTTAAGACCGCTTTTAAAATTATATACCGACATAAGCCTTAGCTTAAATAAGCTCCTAAGAGTCTTAAATCCGTAGGTATAATACCGCCTTTATACGAATTTCTTCCGGATTATTTTAGTTAAATAACGTTGCCTTTATACTGACTTTTTAAAAAAGTATTAGTTCTTTACTAAAATTATAATAAGCAAAAGTCTACTAAAATCTTTAAATTAGTAATAGTTTTATTGCTATATTAAAGGTCTAGAAAAGGCGGCTTTTATACAATTAATATATTATTCAATATAACGAAATTAAAGCAGCTTCTTTTTTTACTTAGATACCTTTTAAATCTTCTTTTTCCTCGTCTTTTTTATCCTTTTCCTCGTTAGCTTTTATGATTTAAAAAAAAACTTATTTAAACGACTACTTCTCTCTTTTCTTTTTAGCTTTAGTATAAAAACCTAAGGCACTTTAATATGTAAACGTTATAAAAAACTCTTTTTAGTAAGGGTATATTTGTTCCTATGTTTTTACTATCCTTAACTAGAAGCCTTAAAGCTTAGGAAGGCAAAGAGAATTTTATCTTTAATTTAACTAGCTATAAAGGCTATAAAGCCTTTTTACCGGAATTTTTACGACTTTTCTTCCTTACTAAAGTCTTATAAGAAGAAGAAAGTCGCTTTTCTTATTAAGGACGATTTTACTAACTTGATTTTCTTTTAGGCCTTACCGAATTTAATATTAAAGAAGCTTCTTAATTGCCTTACTAGCTTTTAAAGCTTTATACTAAGACAATTAAACTTTTTTCTTTTTGCAAAATCTATAAGGATAATAATAAAGCCGTGGAAAAAGAAGACAAGGAATTTATTACGTAATAAAAGATTATTAACAAACTTTTAGCCCCTTATATACTAGCTAAAAACAGCTCTTTAGAGCGTGCTAAGGGGGTAAGTTTCTTAAAGGCCTATATAATGCGAATTTCCTTAAATTTATATATTACCCTTTCGTAGGAAAGCTAGAGAATAGCTACTTTTCTTTATAATAAAACGTCTTAAAAGACTCTTAAAGGACCTTAAACTTCCCCTATTAAAAAGCTATAAACTTAGCTTACTAAAAATAATAAGACGATTCCCCTTATTTCTCTTAACCTTTTTACTATTTATATATATAGCTATAAAGCTTACTTTTTAATATTAAAGGCTCTTAAAAATACTATAAAGAGCGACCTTAAGCTTAAGAAAGACGTGGAATTTAGCTACTTAGTTAGCTTTAATTTTACTAATATTATTCGAATTTTTATCCCTTATTAATAAAAAGTCCGGAGGGTATAAGACATTACTTTTAATAAGCATTCTTTCTTTATAAAGACGGTACCTATAGAAGACCTTATAAGAATTAAGATATACTTATTTTCACTATATATTTAAGATTATAATAATACTACGTATAATCATTTTAAAAGTACTAATATTTAAATATAAGACGCTAGGAAAATATTAAAGTCGAATCCTCTTATTAATATAAAGCTTTTAACCCTTATGCTCGCCGGAAGTTCATGCTATAAATACACAAAATGTGTTATTAGAGACCTTTTAACGAGGCGCTTTTTAACAATAGTTTTTATAGTAAAAATATATTAAGCAATATCTTTTTAATCGTACTTTAAAGCCGGCCGCTATAAAGTGTTAATTTTAATAGCATAACTAATATTCCCGCAGCGGAAGATATACTAAACTAAGAGAAGATAATAAAAGTTCTTTAGGATTTAATTTACGCCTTTAAACCCTTTTAAGCTTCCCGATTTATAACGAATTATATTCCTTTTACCGTCTTTTTGCTACTACCTTCTTTATAGCTTTTATTAGCTATATTTAACACTTCTTTCTACGCTTTTTAGAAAAACAAGATATATAGTAAAGGTTTACCCGTATTATCTTATTTTTAACTATACTTAGCAACGTACTATATTAAAAAAAAAGTCGAAGTAGCCGGAAAAGCAAAGTAGAAATCATTTTTAAAAAAGAAGACCTTCTTCTTTAATTATACGCCTTGAAAATAAGTAACTACTAAACCTTAGCTTTTAGCTTAAATTTTAACTTATAAATTTAATAATTACAGATACTTTTTAAGTATCAGGCCCGCTTTTAGGTCTTTAAAGACCTATAGTCTAATAATAATAAAAAGACTTATATAGCTACTTTAGTAGCTATATGTTTCTATATTTTTAAAACTATATTAGTAAAATTCGACCTTAAGACTAAATTCCTCGTCGCTATTAATATATTTACTAGTATATACTTTAATAAATAAATTTATATTTATTACCTAGAAAGATTTAAAATATTTAAACACGTATTACGGCTTGTAAAAGCACTTTATAAACTTTAATAGATACCTTTTTTATATTAAAAAAGTCTTTTTAAACCTTTACTTCCTTATAGCTTTAAAAGTGCCTTTAAGACCTTTTTATTTTTATAGGAAACTCTTTACTTACTTTCTCTCACGTTAATAATATTATTAAACCATTTCGAAAATAAAATAAAAAAGAAGCTAAAGACTTTATATCTCGTCTTAAAAAACGTATTCTTTAATTAATAACGGCACCTTTTCCTTTTTCTTAAGACTACGTATTATTTAAAACTAGTAGCCTAAAAGCTATATATTAGCTAGTCTTGTTATATTAATAAAATACGCAATATATATAACCTTAACCTCTTTATGTTTAAGGAATCCCTTTTTCCTATTCTTAAAACTTTAATAAAGATTTTAGCCGCTGCTTGAAATACGAAAATCCACTACTACTAGCTCTATATAAAGTCTATTAATTTATTTAGTAATTTCTATAAGACTAGACATTTTTTAAGCCTTAAATACCCTCGTAGAATTTATATAAAGTTCCTCGCGGCATTATATATAGCTAGTAAAGTCCCTTATTTCCTACCTTTTTTCCTTATGCTATTTTCATAATAGAGTTTGTAGTACTAAAGACTTAAAGCTACTAACTTATAAAAATATAGCTTCTATAAACAACGTAAAGACTAAAAATCCTATTTAAGGATATATTATATGTCTTTTTAATAGACTTATCGCTTAGTCTGCTAAAAGGCAATTTATAATTTCTACTTTCTTTATAGAAGGAAAGCTTTTAGCTCTTTTAAATATAGTAAAAGAACTTATTTTAATTTTACGCCTTATTTTTAGTATCTCCCTCTAACTAAATATTAAAATCCTTACGATTTTATATAATAATAAATAAACTATACGCCTCGTTACCTTAAAAATCCTAAAGATTAAAACGGCCTTAAATTATATTAAAATCTAGAACTACTAAGCTAAGTAGGAATTCCTTCGGAATATATTTACTATCGATTTTATCCTCTTAAATTAAGAAGTCGTAAACGGTCTTACTAAGTTACTAATAAAATAACGCGTCTTTAAAATTTAAAAGCAGCTTCGACTTATTAATATTTTAACCCTTTACCCGTCTTCTATAGGCTTTAACTTAAAATAGCTATTTTAAGCTGTCTAAGTTTTCCTCTTTTTAAAAAGGTTTAACTTAAGGTAGTATATTAAGTTTATTCCTTAATATAATAGTAAATACGCTATAACTAGTAGTAGTAGCAGTAGCAGTAGTAGCAGCAATAGTAGTAGTAGTAGTAGTAGTAGTAGTAGTAGTAGTAGTAGTAGTAGTAGTAGTAGTAGTAGGAGTAGTAGTAGTAGTAGTAGTAGTAGTAGTAGTAGTAGTAGTAGTAGTAATAATAATAGTAGTAAGAGCTTGCTTAAAGCTTTTTTTAATTATAGCTTCCTTAAGGCTTCCTTTAATTTCTTCGCTATATTTAAACCAAAGGCTATTTACGTTTTAGTATATAAACATTATATAGGCCTTTTAAAGACCTTCTTTTTAATAAGGACTATTTATTATTCGTTGTTATTTATTAAACTATTTGTTATTTTCTTACTTATTTTAAATTACTTCTAATTATATATAGGCTATTAAATAGCTATTTAAATCAGAAGATAAGAGCTTTACTACTTAGTTCCTTATTCCTGCCTTTTTATCTACTTGCCGATTCTTTTTATAAATTACTTTTTTACTTAATGTCTTAAATAAGCATTTTTACCGTTTAAGAAAGCATAAAGCTATAAAGCTTAAAAAAGCTAAAAGGGACTTTATTTAAGCTTATTACCTTTTAACTTACTATCTTTTATATTGCTTAAAATAGGTTTATAAAGTTATTATACTATTTAATAATAAGTTCTTTTTAGCTATAAGCCGGGGAGGGCTTAAAAGTATTATAGCTTTAGCTAGGAAAAAGTGCTTTATAAGAAGCTAAGCTTTTTTTTAAAAGTTAAAAGTAAATATTTATAGCCCCGCTTAATTTAAAGTAATAAATATATTAGCTTTAGTAGTAGCCCGCTATATAGTTTTACTTACTTTTTATATTTTATAGCTTAGTATTATTTAAGTTTATATCCTTTAGAAAGTCTTTTTAATGCTTTTATTTTACATTATATATAGGCCGCTTTTAAGTTATAGCCGCTTTTTATAGTGCTTCTTAATTTGCTTAAGTCCGGTGCTTATTATAGTATCTTTAGGCCTTCTTTACGGCCTTAATAGCCTAAGACGCTTTTAAAGTAAACTATATATTCCTTGTTATAATTACTTATTTTCGGTTTAAAATTATAATACGGGCGATTTAGTTAATCTTAACGTAAAAGCTATCTATTTTTACGTTAATCTCCTTTAAGCTATAAAGTATAAGCTATTATACCTTAAGTAAAGATAAGGTCTTCGCTTTAACCCTTTTTATTTTGCCTCCTTTAACCTTTAAGTAGTAAATACTTCTTTTAGTTTTATACGTATTTTTAGTAAGACTACTTATAAAATGTATTTAGATTTATTAAAGTTTAAGTTTAAGCTAAGAAACTAAGTAGCTATGTTTACTATAGCTTAAAAAAGGTTAAGAATACTATTTTTATTTTAATAAAAAAATAACATATACTTACCCCTTAACCTTATTATACCTTAAGGTTTATAGTTAAAAATATTAAGTATAACTTATATTAAAGTTACTATAAGCTTATATTTTTATTATAAAGTAATAAGGTTTATTATTAAAGTATTACTATTTATATATATATATATATCTATTCGTAAATACGCCTTATTCTAAAGATATATATAGGCGCTAGCCCCCCCTACCTATTTAAACCGCGCCCGCTTAGCAAGTACCTATACCTTCTAAATAACCGCCCGCGCCTATATACACATAGCCGACACCTAAGGGCGCGCCTATAACTTCGCCCGCGGTAGCGGTAGAGGGCCCGGATTAATTAACGGGCCGCGTTATGCGCGTATCTAGCGAGAGCTTTAAAGATGCGTTTTTTAAGCGAATTAAGCGGTAGCCAAGAGCGCTGCGTATAGGCTGCGTGTATAGGCTGCGTGTGTAGGCGCGGGCGGGCGCGGGCGCGGGCATTTATAGGGTACGGGTACTTACTAAGCACGGGCACTATAAGTAGGTAGGGCGGGCTAGCGTTAGTACGTATCTTAAAAATAGGGCGTGGATAGAGTATATAAATAGAAATATATATATGTATAAATAGTAATACTTTATTATTATCTTATAATATATTAAGCTTTAAGCCTTAATAATTATTTAGATTTAATTATAATATATTCTTTTTAAGCTTAAAGCACTAAAAAAGTAAAACAAGCATAGTATAAAGTAAGTAAGTAGCTATAAGTTAGATAATTATAAGAGTATAAAAAGGATATAAAAAGGTAAAATATAGCTAAGATATATATAAATAATTTAATAGTTTTATTAAAGTTAAGAGAGCACTAAGGCCTCTTATTATAAATATTTTTAAAGCTATACATAACCTTAATAACTAGAACAAAAGTCTCTTATTTAGTATAACCTTGTATAATAAACCTAAAGCTAAATATAAGCTTATATTATCTTAGTAAAGCTAAAGATATATTCCGTAAGAAATATAAGGTAGCGTAGCGACTTAGTGTAAATTTACAAGATTTTAAAGATCCCGTTTATAGTCTTAATATATACCTTTTCCTTCTTTGCTTATATCTTTCTTATATATGCGTTATATAAAGCAGAAAAATAAATATAATATATAGAATTTTAAAGCGGATTAAATATATATTTTAACATATTTATGTTTTTTATTACTTACACTATACTAAGCTTATAAGCTGTAAGAAAGTATGTTTTACTCTTTTATAAAAGCGATACTATATTTATATAAAGCTATTTATTAATAGCCGTTTTAATTTTACTTTAAATAGTAACTTAAGCTTTATATTACTATATCCTACTATAAATATAATTTTATTATTGTTTTTGCTTAAAAAAGCACTTTGATTATTACTTCTTTATAATTAAAAGATTTATTTAAGATAATAATAGTAATTGTTTTATAATCCTTTTTTATTTAAGTTTTATATAGCTTTAGTTAGTTATGCTTTATTATTACTTAAAAGTAAGCTTTTTACTTAATATAAGGAAGTAAAGCTTGAGAGTATGATCTTATAATATATTTAATAGTTAAAATAAACTTATAATAAGTTATTCTTAACATTTATACCTTTTTAATTATATTAAAAGAATATTAAAAAGGTAAGTAATATTTTTAAGTTAAGTTTTGTTTAAAATTAAGGTCTTATATATAAGACGTACTTACTTTAAATTAGTATAAGTTTATTAGTTATTCGTTTTTATTTTAATATAAGTTTATAAAATCTTTAAAAACTCTAAGTTTTAAAAGCCTTTTTAAAATAAATTCTTGTTATATAATGCTAAATAAGGTCATTGTATTTTTTTAAACATAGTAGTATATTTACTATAAAGAAAACTATATTATAACTTTTAAACACAACTTTTAAAAAAAACTATAAATTTAATTAAGCGTAGTACTAATATTAAAACTAAGTAAAGGCCCTTTTAGGATTTAATAAACCTTAAAACGTTATAAGCTTAGCTAAGGCGAAGGGGAAAAAATATATATTTTTAAGCTTTAAAAAGAAAAAATAAAGGAACGCTAAAAATAGATATTTTAGCAGATATTAAAGTGCTTATAATTTGTTTTTTAATAAATAAAGAGTATAAAGCAGGAGGAGGCACTTTAATATAAAAGGTAAAAGCATAAAGAGTAAAGCAAATTTAAATTACTTTAATGTTTAAGTTTTAGCTAAGAAAATAAAAAGAAAAAGAATTTGTTTTTAAGCATAAAAAAGTGTTATTTAGATTATTATTATACTGTTTAGGCAAATTCTAGTTGTTTTACTTCGCCGGATTATTCTTATTTCCTTATAAGCTATAACGTAGACCTTTTTATTTTTTCTTAATCAGCACTAAGTTTATATTTACTTCTTTTTAGTATATAAGAAGCTATTAAGTTTAAGTAAAATATTGCTTATAAAATATACTAGCTATAGTAAATTATAAGATTTAGTAAAGTATTTATTTCTTATTAAGATAAGCTAGTTTCAAGGTTTTACTTACTTATTAATAGTAATTAAAGGATATAATAACAACTTTCTATAAAGTTAGCTTAAGGCTTATATTATTATTTTAGAGTGGATTTATTATAGTTTATATTTAAAAACTAGATTATTTATTTATAGCTAGCGCCCTCTTTCTTATTATGCTATTACTACGCAAATAATAATAGTAAGACTTAGGTTTAAAGAATAGTAAATAGGTTTTTTTAAGCACTTCCGTTTCTTTTTTAAATAAACAATTACGCGATTTTTTAAAAACTTATATTAAGTCTATAGCATAAACCTATTAATAATAAATGATTTCGTAAATAAGCTTATAATAATTAAAATAATAGCGCTATAAATAAAGCTTTTATAAATTCATTATTATTATTATAAGCTTTATTAACTAGTTACTAAAAGCTCTTTTAATATTATTTTTATACTAAGTGTTATAATAAGAGTAAATAGCCTTATAAAGACACTTAAACTATTAAAGTTAAAAGCATTTTTTAATAGTAAGTTAAAGTTTTAATATATCTTTATAGCTATATTCTTAAAACTATTTTTAGCAATTAAATTTAAGTATTAAGATTCTATTAATTATATTCAAACTAAACGTATGAAAAATTAAGAATATAACGAATAGAAGATTAAGTAAACATAGTTAAAATATCTTTTAAAAGTATTATATAAAGAAAGAATGTTTAAAAAAAGCTTTATCTAAAAACTATACTAAAAATAAAAAGCTAAGTTAACTTTTAAAGTAATAGATAAGATTAATTTAATTAGCTAAATAAGCTTATTTGTTTTTTAAAAAATCTATTTTAGCTATTTAAGCTAATTAAAGTAATTTTAAATAATACGTAACGTTGTTTTAAAGCTATAGTTAAGTGAGTATATTAAAATTAAAGTATAATAACTTAGCTTATATAAAATTATAAATATATTAATAGATAAGCTATAGTTTAAACTAGACTTTTTAAAGCTTAAAAGAAAAGTAAGGGCTAAAGCTCTATATATAGCTATAAAGATATATTAATAAAACTACTTTATAGTTAATAAGCACTTAATTATAATTATCGTCTTTTTTAAGCAACTTATAAGACATAGGCGTTAAAAAGTATAATAAGGCAGCGAAAAAACGAGTTTACTAAGGTTTTTATAGTAATTAAACTAAAGCTTCTTTATATAAAGTTATATAGCTCTACTTACAGTTTAAAAAAAAGGTAAATTAGCTTATACCTAAATTGTTTTAGTTCTTTAACGATATAAAGGTTATTATATAATATAATTATACTATTTGTCAAAGTTATTAATTAATCTTAAAATAATATCATAAACTTTTAAAAGTTTAAAATACTATATATTTTAACCTTATTATAAATAGCAATAAAATATTTTAAGACTCCTTTTTATAAAAACAGATTAAAACCTAGTATATACTTAGTTTAATAGTATATAGCTAAACAATTATTTATTTAAAGTTAAAAAAAGAAAAAAGAAAACTTTATTTAAGCTATATAGCTTCTTATATATTAGTATTACTTAAACAACCTATACCTAAGTTAAGTTTTAGCTAAAGTTAAGCTAAGTTTAAGATAAGTCTTATTTAACTTTAGCTAAATATTAGCTTAACTTTAAGGTCTTTACTAGAATATAACTCTAGCTCTTTTTATAGTATAGCTTATAATACTGCCTTCTTTTCAAAGTATTATATAGCTATATATATAATATTAATACCCTGCTTTTTACTTTATACTTAATCTTAATTAGTATAATTATTCTTTTTATACTTACGCTATACTTATTATTTTACGTCGATATTTTTCCTTGAAAATATTATATTATAGCGTTAAAAGCGTTATTTATTTATCACTCCGTATAGATTTATCGTTCTTAATAATACTAAAATAGCGTAATATGCTTTTTTTACTTACCGCCCTTATTAATACTTAAAGTATATTTTACCTCCTCGCTGCTTTTACCCTTTAAGTATAAAAACCCCTTTTTTCTTTTTTTCTTTTCTCTTTTTTTAATAACTAATTTTCTTATATATACACTTACTTTTTTATTAGTTTTACTATACTACGCTTTAATATATTTACCTTAGCCTTTTATTCTTTATACTACGCTTAAAGTCGTAAGGATAAGGGGATAAAAAGCGGACTAATTACCGCTAGTTAGGGCTAGTACTATAAACTAATTACTGCTAATCGGGGCCGGTACTACGGACTAATTACTACTAGTTAAGCCGGTATAACGGACTAATTACCGCACGTAAATATATATAGGGGTTTATTAATAGCAAAAAGTTTATCTTTTTTAAGGTATATTTAGCTACTTAATACTTAGTTCTTTAAGCTAATTTTTAGGATCTTTAACTATACTTTTTAGCTTTTAATTATTAGTACGTAGATAAATTATTAATATCCTCGTAAAACTTTTTAATAAACTAAGTATAAGCCCGGTCGAAAATACTATAGATTATAGTTAGGGAAATCCCTTAAATATCCTTAGATATCTTTTTAAAATCGCGATAAATTCTATCCCGTGTTTTCCGGGGTATTTCCTTTATTAAAAATAGGCTAAACTATAGTTAAAATATCCCGCGGAAATCCTTAAATATTCTTTAAAAATACTAGCGGAATCCGTTTAATAGCTTTATAGTATCTTTTATAGTTTAAAACGTTATAAACTATAATTAAATAGCTTTCTAAAGTATTTATAGTAATTTCTTAAAAACTTTAATAAGATCCGCTTAGTAACGTTTATTACGTTTCTTAGGTAAGCCTTTATAGCGCATACTTTAAGCGTTTCCGCTATAAGGTTTTATAAGGGCTCCTTAAGAGCTAAGTAAAGAGTTTAACGGTAGCCGCTTAAATTTTACATTACTTTACTAAGTAAGAAAGAAAAACTAACGTTTTTATTAAGTTAAAGTTAAAATAAAGTAAAAAAGGCGCTAAGTAAAAGCTTTATAATAACGTGTTAATACTATAATAATAATATATTATCCTTATCTTTTTAATAGTTTTTCGGCTTATCCGGCTAATAGCGGTTAAGTAGCTAAGAAAGGTAAGTAGATAGCTTTAATATAAGTCCTTATTACCTACTTAGTTATGCGTTTATCTTATAAAGGCACTTAGTATTTTTAGTTAAAGCTAGTAATAAGGTTTTTAACTTCTTTTTAAAGTATTTATTTAAGCGCCTTTTAAACTATAAAGAGTTATAGTACTAAAGAATATTCGTTTTTTATAGTAAGATACATTATAAGCGATTAGCTTATTTAAGTTTTATTTTATATTATTATCTTACTTACTTTTTATACTATTTTTAACCCTTTACTAAGTCTTATATTTTACTTACTAGCTCTATAGGCCGCTTATAAGTAAGATATTAAATCTTACTTATAAGTATTGTTATAGCTATCCCCTGCTTTTTATAGCTAGACTTTCCGACTTATCGTCCTTTTTACGCAGCGCTATTACTAATACCTTTCCGCTAATTAATATATATCTAGCTACTAAGACAGTATTAATATAAGCTTAAACCGTTCCGCTAATTATAATAAGTATAGTTAATACTAAGGTATTAAACGTTTATACTCTTAATTAAAAGCGGGTAATAAGGTTTTTAATAGCTTTAATACTTACTTCCTTGCTTTTAAAGTTTTAAACGTTTTTAATAGTCTTAAAAAACCTTACTATAAAAAGAGCTTTAAAGGCGAGAATATAAAGCGTATAGTCGGTATAGCTAATAAAGAGGAGATTAAACCCTAAAAACTTTATCGCTAAAAATAAAGTTAAATCGCGTTAAAACTTTTCGCGGGCTTATAATTAAAACTTAGTATTGTTTTTAGTAAGGCGGAAACTTCTTATTATTATAATCTTATTGCTAAAGTATAACCTTATAAAGCTAGGCCTATTAAGGTTCGAATTAATTACTATTAATAGCTCTTATAAGATTAAGCGGCGGAATATATCCTAAGGCTAGTTATCGCTATCCCCTTTAGTAAAAAGAAGATAGCGGATAGACTATAATAAGGCGCTTCTATACCTTTATATAGCTACGGTTAGCGTAGCGGCTAAGGGGAAAGACGTATATTAAGCGGGACTAAAATGGTTTTTAAGGCTTATAGTAGCTATAAGCTAAGAGGGGGATTTAATAGCGCGGGCTAGACTACGTGTAAAATAAGATAGGGTTTTTTATTATAGTAGCTTAAGACGCCGTTATAAATCCGGCTATAAACTAGTTAAGCTACGCCTTTAATATATAGTTAAAGATAGCGCGGATATCGTTTTAGTGATTTAACTAAAGCGGGTTTCCGCTAGCTATACCCGCTATTGAAAATCTTAAGACTATAGTAAAGTTAGCTAGCTTAAAGGCATTAAGTATTAGCTAGTTATTTTATTTATAAAGATTCTAAGCTACGCTTTAAAAAATATATAGGCGGCGGGGGCTTTAAAACGGAAAGAGCTAAATAAAAAGTATAGCTAAGTTCCTATACAAACGGCCGTTTAATTTACATTGTAGTAGAAAGCCGGGGGTTAAGTTATAAAAGTTAAGTATTTAAAGAGGGTAATATAAGCTATTTATTATAGTGCTATAATTTAAGTTAAGTTTATTAGCTTAAAAACGCTAATAAAAAGCGGCTTAGGTTTATATAAAAGCTTAAACTTAAAAGTTTTAGCTCTCGCTAAAAGACTTAAGTCTATAAAGTATAGCCGCCTTATTTTTATAAAGCTTAAGCGCCCGCTTATATTCTTTATATTTAAATTATAAAGGGTTATATAAAGGCGGGCTAGAAACATAATTACGGAATAGCTAGTTTAAGCTATAAAAGATATTAAACGAAAAAAAGACTTAAAACAAAAGTAGAAAGATTATAAACTTAAGGTAAAAAGGCTATATATATAAAGGTAACTAAGGTATAGCGGGCTAAAGCTAATAGTTAAAAGAAGTATAGTTATAAAAGAAGAAAAAAAAAGAGGTTAAGTAGCGGAGAAAGTTTAAATAAGTATATTATAAAGATAAAAAGGCCTTATTACTTAAGGTAAATAGCGGTATATTATTATTAAAATAACTAATTACCTTAAGCGCGGTAAATTATAGTTTTTTACAACTTATAGTGGCCTTTAAGTCTTATACTTAAGCTTAACCGCTAAATTCCTTTTATTAAAAACTTTATATTAAGTTATAAAGGCCGCCTATTATACTTCTATTTAAACTACTTAAGGAAATAACTCTTTTCATAATTTCTTAAAAGCCTTTATAACCTTAAGTAGAAAGATCGCTTCTTTATTTACTTTTTAGTTTTAGCTACTTAGCTAGCCTTTTTAAGCTATAAGAAACTCTTTTTATAGCCTTTCGCTATCTTTTTATATTATAAGACTTTATAAGATTTATTTAACTTTTTACTTATTTAAGTAAGATATTCCTTTATCTTAATCTAGCCTTTAGCGCATAGTTAGCTTATTTACTAAGCATAGTTATACTACTAAAATAACCGGATAAATATAAAGGGACCTTTTTATATTTAACCGGTATATAAGCTATCTTACTTTAGTAGTAACTTTAAATAGCTTAGTATATCTCTTTTAAAGTTTCGCTAGTTTACTATCCGCAATGTAATAACTTTTACTAAGCTATAGCTAAACTTAATCGCTAAGCTGAAATTTTAGCGGGCGGTATTTCTTATTATATTTATCTTTTTTAGCGGCCTAAGTATAAATAATAGCTAACCTAGCTTTTTTTTATAAGACCTTTTAGTTTTATAGATATAAGTAGTCACTAAAAAACTAAAGCTTATTATCTATTTTTGCTTTTATAATAAGCTCGCTTTAAGCTATATAAATTACTAAGGAGAAAGAATTTTTAAGGCTAAATTAAAAAGCTATTAGTATATCTGTTTAGCGTTAGTCTAGGAAATCGGCAGTAAAAAATCGTAGCGCGATTTTTCTAATTTAGTTTCGCTCTTTTAATAAGACGTTAGTTTAAAGGTGCTAAGCGGTAAATATAAAAAGCTTCGATTTAAATGCTTACTATAAAGTCCGCTAAAATGCTAAAATAAGTTTTACGTCTTCGTTAAAAATTATCCCCTTTTAAATCCTTAAGTTAGCGTGGAGTAGCTTAGTATATAACGCTTGTACTTAAGTTATTACTATAAACTAGTAATTACTTAAGATAAGGAGGTATATCTTTAAGAATTTATTAGGCATAATTAGTAAGATATTAAAAAAGTTCTATATAAGATCTTTTTATAAGAAATATTTAGCTTAAATTATTAAGAGCCCGGTAATAAAGTTAATTGCTATTAAATAGTAAAAAACCGGCGGGCTTTAAATTAGGATAAGCTACTTAAGCGTCTTACTTTAGTTATTTTAATTATAATAATAAGTATTATAGTAATTTATAACTTTATTTTCATATTTATTAAGCTAAAGAATTAAGAAGCTTTTTAATAGATCTTATTATATATTAGTATAACTCGTATAAAATTATTTATTATAAGCCTTTTTAATAATTTCCTTCGTATAAGTCTTAAGGATATATAGACTTTAGCGTTTTTCGTTCTTTATAAAGTATAGTAGCCCTTAAGACAAAGAAAATAAGAGTTAAAAGATATTATCCTTATCGCTAAGCTATACGATAATCTTTACTTACTATATATCCTCTGCGTATCTATCGATTATTTTTTAGCGAAGTAGTAATTTAATTTATACTTTTATATTTAAAAATACGCAGTTTATTATCTTATCTTTTTAAATACATTTTAATTCCCCTTCTTAGTTTAAAGATACGAGCCTATTATCTTATTGCGGTTAATATAAAAAAGCGTTTAGCACGATATTTTTAATCCTTAAGATATAGTATACCTTAAGCGAGAATTAGCTTAAGTATTAAGAGGTTAAGACTAGCTTATCGTTAGATTTTCTATTAATAAAAAAGAAGGGCTTTTAGTATATATTTTTATAGGTGCTTATATAGTTAGTTAAAACAACTACTTATAGGATTCTTACGGATAGTATTATAATATATAGCTTATAGACTGCTTATATTAAACTAGCTACTTTAAGCTTATAAGCTAATAATAAAGTTCTTTGCTTTGAAAGGCGCGGCTTATGTAAAGAATTAACTAAACCTTAGTCCGCGCTAATAAAGTCTTTTTATCCTATTTTATACTGTTTTACAGTAAAAAGCTATAGCCGCTACTTTATATTCTTATTATATATTAATTTACATAAATCGTAATTTAGCAGGGTATAAGTAGTAAATTCTTTATAGTTTAGTAAGTTTTTTAATTTAGTTCGTAAAGGTCTCTTTTTTTTAGTAAGCTAAAAAGCGGCATTCGCAGTATATCGTACTTATCTTTAGCCTCTTAAGGAGACTCTTTATTCTTATCTTACTTAAAGTAGCCCTATCTTTTATCTTTATAAAATATCGACTTCTTAAGCAAAAGATCGGACTATATAGTATAGCTACTAAGAAAGGCTAATTTATTTCTTAAGCTATTAAAGGTTCTTTAAGAACGCGATATCTCTTAATAGTTATACGCGTTTATTTATATTTTTCAAGCTAATAGCGTTTACTTTAAATCTAAGGAGATATATTAAGAGGTATATAAAAAAGGACTTAAGTTTAGATAAAGTAATATAATAGTTATAAAAAGCGCGGAATACTACCTTTAAGTATTAAAAGTATTCTTTAGCTATATTAAAGTAAATAATAATATTATTAATATAAGCCGCTATATACTCTTAGTATTTAAAAAGGACATTAATAATCAATCTTTAGATATATACTAAGGAATTCTTAAAGCCTATAAGTTTTATAAGCCATCTTTTTATCCTGCGATAGCTTAAAACTATAAACTATTCTTAGTAGTTTAAGTAGATTAAAAACTAATAGAAAAACGACTATACGTTTATTATACAAATAAACTTCTTTCCTTAAAGCCGTTTAATTATATTGCTTTTAAGTAGTATTAAGTAAGCGTTTAAAGTAATAAAAGCGTTAATCTTATATTAATCTATAACTACTTATCTCTTTTCCTTTTTATTTACTATCCTTTATACTATAAATACTAGCACCGCGAATAACGTTAGCTTATAGACCCGCTTTAATCGTCTAAACTTAGTTAGCTAGCTAAATATTATATTTACTACCTTTTTATCCTTATTGCTTAATAAATATAATCTTAATATAACTTATTATTATTACTATTCTTTTATTAAAAGAATATATATATATTTAAACTTATCTATATATACTAATACTTTCTCTTTTTAAAAGCGGGGAGATAATTAAAAGATTTCTTAAACCTTTAATATATATTTTAAGTTCTTAGCGTTGATTTAGACGCCTTTATTAGTTCTAAATTTAAGTAAGTCTTTAGTTTAGCTAATTTTAAGCTTATAGTTCGCTTTAATAAAAAAGGTGTAGTAAAGAAAGTTCTTATATAATAACCCCTATTAGATTAAAGTTATGCATAAACAAGTGTTTAATACTATACTATACCTTTTATATAGGAAGGGGTATTTATAAACTACTAGCTAACTTAGATTTTTTTTAATTAAACCCTTATAGGCTAACACTTTCCTCCTTACTTAGATAAACGATAAAATTATAATTAGCTATTAAAACTAATATATAAGATACTATAACTAAATTAACTAAATCGAACAATGTTAGTGTGAAAGTATATATAGATACGTAAAAACAAATACTTATAAGTATATAAAGAGCGTAATCTATTACGACTCCTTTACTTAAATTAGAAACTGTTTTACTTATTATTGTTAACACTACTCCTATACTATAAGGACCTACTTATTTTATACTACCTTTATCTAATACTTGTGTTGTTTGGCCTCTTATATTTAAAACTATATTAACTATAAATTTATTGTAGAAGAATTCTAGTAAAAAACGTTGGTTGAAAAAACTAAATACATAGTAACCTAAACTAAAGAATTTGAAATTTAATATAGCACTAAGTATAAATTCAGGATATATAATAGCTAAAGCTAAAAAGAATACTGTGAATATTAAAGGTAATAATTTCAATAAAGAGGGAACAGCAAATTCTATGTCTATTAATATTTCATGCATAGGGTGAGTAAATATACTATTATCTATAAAGAATCTAGACCCTAAACTAATAAATATATCTTTACTTAAATAACTAAAATAAATTAAAAATAGAGCGAAGATAACTTAAGGTAAACTTAAGAATATGTCGCCTTTATGTGCATTTTTATAATAATTTACGGGTCTATTAGGATTAGCTAAAAAAGTTAAATATATAACTTTAACTAAATATAGTATAGTAAATATCGCACCTATTACTGCTATAAAATACACGTTTATACTACTAAAGCTATATTAACTATAAGCAGATTTTAGTATAAAATCTCTACTATATAATCCTATTATAAACACGGTTATTAGATTTACCTTATAATATAATAAACTTTATTATATAGATCTTTTAAATTTATACTTGATTGAATTTGTTTTATTTAGTTTAATCCTTCTATTATAAAATGTCCTTTATTTTTTATTACATTATATACTAACTTAAAATCATTATATTCTTAAGATTTAACACCTAATATAGGATATTGCTCCGCACTCCGCACTCCGCATAAAAAACGGGATTATTTTATTCGTTATATCTAATAATATATAAACTAAATCATCTCTAGCCTTTCCTCTTACTTTTAAAATCTCCTTTTCGTTCTCTATATCTAAGCTCCTAAATAATTTATTAAAGATATAATGAATATTTTATCTTTAGTATGCTAAGTAATTTAGAATATTAATTCTACTTTAGAACTAGTTAAACTTATAGAACTATCTTTAACTCTTACCTTTAAACACTTACTACTAGCAAATACTGCTATTTAATAAGGATTAAGGATTAGATAGTATTTTAATTTAGGTCTTGTTACCGGGATTATATTAAAAATTCTTAAATTAATCTTTTAGATAAACCTTTGTTTATACAAGCTTAAAGACTTAATATTTTTGTGCGCTGTGAAAGTAAAACGCTATCCTTTTATTGTTAAGTGTTCTTTTTTATTAATTATAGTTATAGCTAATTTAAACAGAAGTCGGAATATTTTTAACTGATTAAAGAATATTCCTCCGCATAAAATAGGTTATAATAATATCTAATCCTTTTATAGAATTAACTTTTTATTATACACTTGACCCTTAAATATATATATATTACCTATACTAAAAAAGGACTGAGTTTGTTTTAAAACAGCTTTATCCTTTAAATAAAGAGCTATTTTAAATGTAGCTTTCACTCCTTATTTATTTTTTAAATCCACTCTTAAATTTATATTAATTATAAACCAACTAAATAAAAAACACTCCTTTTTATAACGTATCTATAAACCCTGTTATAAATCAAGTATTTAATATATTTATATTGGTGTTATTAGTATATTTTCAAGATACATTTTATCTTATGCTACGAAGCAGCGCAAAGCACCCTTAAAGGGGTGCTTCGTTCGGAGGTTATATCTAGGTATCTTATATAATAAATCTAAGAGTCGAATCACTTTATAACTTATTTATATTTTAGTTAGGAGGGATTTTAACTTAATAATTTCTTTCGAAACCCGTTAGAGTATACCTTAAACATATAATATATATGTTAACTACCGTCTACTCGTTGCTCTTTACAAATAGTAATATTTTACTTAGATCCGCGATAACCTATTTCGTTTTCGATTTATCTTATAGCTTATTACCTTACCTAAGTAATTACTTTAGCCACTTATAGTTTTTTAACTATAGTTTAGTACTATAAACTTTAAGGTGTCCCCGGAATTTAGTAGTTTACCTTATTTATTAAACTATTTCCCGGATAGTTTTATAGGGAAAGCTACTAAACAAAGGCTAGCTATTAATATAACTATGTAAGTTAAAGGTAAGAATAACATTAATCTACTATATCTTCTTAAGTCTTGATTATTAACTATAGCGTGTATTATAGCACCTGTACTAAGAAATAACAATTCTTTATAGAAAGCGTGATTTATTAAGTAGAATATAGCTATATTATAAGAAGATAAACCTATAACTATAACTATTATACCTAATTACTAATTATACTAAACAGTATAATATAGACTATTTCTTTATTAATCTTTATATTTTTCTTATTTATCTTTAAAAGATATTTATTTATTAAATTTACTTATATCTTTACTATTAATATAAATACGTAATAAGTAAAATTGTTTTATTAAATTTATTCTACTACATTTTTTTATTTTTAAAAGATATTTATTAAAATAATTGCTTACTAAATTAAATAATTCTTTTTCTCTATATACAATATATTTAAATGCTTTTACTTTAAGGATAACAATATCTACTCTACCTCTATATATATTTATTAAAGGCTCTAATAAATATTTATTTTTCTACGATGTAGATATAAACACTTAACTACTTTGCTTGTTAAAATAAACTAAACTATCGCTATCTATAAAACCACTTAATCACCTATTATTAAATGTTAAAGGTTTAGGGTAAATTAGTTCTATTCTATATTTAACACATAATTTATTTATTTGTAACATTCGAGTAGGATTTCTTATGAAACTATTAATGCTATTTAATAAAAGAATTAAACTTTTTCTATAACTTAATTAATATCTTAAAGCATTCGCATTTACTATAGTGTAAATAGAACCACCTAATTTATGTTTTATCTTATAAAGTACTTTTTTGTCTCTTTTATCTATAGTTATAGTAAAACGAGCAGTTCTATGTTTAGATAAGTTAAAATAGCTATCCCCGTCGGTTACGCCTGCTAATTATTCTAAAAAGGGATCTCCTAGCTTATTAGTTAAGGAGGTAAAGCCGCTAGATTTAGATAGATATTTAGATTTATATCCTAATCCTAATTTAGATTTAAGTGTATTTTTACATACATAGTGTTTAGGGGGCATTTAAGTAAATAATGTAGTAAGTTTAAGAAAAAACGGATTAATATTAAACGTATGGCCTTTAAGATTCTTACTAACTTACATATAGTAATAACTTTTTATTTTACTAACATTATCTAATTACATAGATAAGTACTGCCGCATAGCGATAAATAAAATAAAAAAACTATTATTAAAATGATTATAAGTGGCTTTAAAGCCTTTTAATAGGGCTTTAAATGTGCGATTTATACCTTCGCAAATTACGGCTGCGCCTGCGACATCCGTAAAAGGTATCGATAGCCTTAAATAATTATAAGCTTTTGTTATCTGCGAATGAATTATCTTTAAGATAACGCCAACGCATATAGTTTGATGCCTAAAAATAACAATTTTAAGAATAGTATTTTCTTAAGCTAATGAACTTATAGTAGAATAAGCAATTATTTTTTTTATATCTTGTTAAAATAAACCTATTAGGGAGCTAAATATAGTAGTTATTACACCTAATTATAAACATAAAAGTAATCTAGTACTACTATATTAAATTAAAGAAGATAAACGAATTAAAAAATATATACTAGTAGTATATATATGTTAGCTATCCTTAACTTTAGGGAATAGCGCGCTATATTATTTTAATATAGATCGGACTATATCTTTAACTTATAAATTTATTTTTATTTTTAGCTAAAAGATCTATTTTATTTAATCATTCTAACGTAAGATGTTCCTTATTTAATACTATATTATGTATTTTACATCATTTTATAAATAAAAGAGATTTTTTGGTTTTAAATTAATACCTAGAAAAATAATTTCTAATAACCTTAAGCTTAGTAAAAGATAAACAATGAAATATTAAACTATTTTACCTTTTGTTATATTTAACGTTTTTTAAATCTAAAGTTTTAGTATTTAAAAATGTATCCCGAAGTGTTTTAATTATTTTAAATTCTTTTTAAGACACTTAAAATGTTAAATGCGGAGCCTTTCTAAGTTTTAAAGTATAACAACTCTTAACTCTACTATAAAAACAACCTTTAGCATCTGCAAAACTAGAAATGCAACCTAAATATAAGGAGGGTTTAATGAACTAATCTTTAAAAGAAATGTTTATATCGTATTGCTTATTATATATATTTAATCAAACTTTAAATTGTTCTTTTTTATAATTAGTGGATAAATTTCTATTAAAAATATTTATTAGCTTAGTAAATTTTTTTTAAAGGTTATATAAAAAACACCTACATTTCTATCTTCTTGTTTTCGAATTAAAACTTTACTAAAACCTAATGCTTTTTTTATATAATAGAGAACTTATATATTCGAAATACATTTAGTAATATTAAAATAAACTTTATTTTTAGACATAATAAAAGAACCATCTCCCTCTATAAAACCTATTAATTACTTTAAAAATTGTCTATTTTTTTTTATGTTAAGGCATTAAATAAGAATATTGTTTAAAATTATAAGTTATATCGCCTATAGTCTTTAAGGATTCTTTATCTTTTAATAAAGTTTCCTGCTAATTAACCCCTTTTATAATAAATTCTATTATAAAACATAAGATTTTTTTATTTATCTTGTTTAAGTGTAAACTGAAAATATAAATAAACTCGGTATAAGGTAATCTTAGTATATAACAATATTATAATTAATCAATTCACATTAATTAACAGCAACTGTTTACTATTGTGGCAGCGTGTATTAAAGCGGAAACTAGCGTAGGCCCTTCTTAAAACTTAGAATGTATTGTTAGAATCTTTTAACTTACAATACACTATTAAAACACGTAGATTGAGCTTCCGACTATATATTTAGCGACATTTCAGTTACCTTAAGGTGTACTAGTCTATAGCGATATATTAAAATACCGACGGTCTTTACTACGGAACGTGTTAACCGTTTTCACCTTAGTAGCTAGATTAGCTTACCTAACATACTACGACAGCTACGTTCCTTCTAATTTTAACACTTTGTAGGCAGATACGTCGCTTCTTATTTTTTTTTATCTCGGCTTTCTTAATTATTAGCTTTAGTATAAAGCAACCGACTTAGCCTTTTGCTAATATTATAATTACAGCTAATTTATAATACAATATAGGCAGTAGCTTCTTATATTTCTTTATGCGCTAGTTACTAGATAGGACTAGCAAACTTACTATAAAAAGTATAAATCGCGAACACAGGCAGTAAGAACCCTATTTACTTACTATTATCTCACATAATCCATATAATTATTATCTTAACACGTAAAGAGCTTTTATACATTTAAGAATAATATCCTCTTAGTATACTAAAACACGACGAGAATGATTTCCTTTATTTACTTTACGATAATAAGTTTTAAAAGAATTATCTCTTTTATAGGGTGCTTAATAAGAATAATAAAGGAGCTTATTAAGAAGGTAAAGGGACCGAATAACCACTGTACCCCTGTTTATATATTTTTTATTACGCAGGCTACGGTAGCTAGTAAGAAAGGAGCCCTATCCGGCTAGGGTAGCTAAGCGTATGAAAAATAGATTAGGACCTGATTTACCCTTATCTTACCCCTTATTATTAGTAAACGTTTTATACTATACTATACCTTCTTAAATTATATCTTTCCTTTCTTTAGATAATTTTTTATATACTTAATATTTATTAGCTAAGAGGTAAGCCCTATATCTTTTATATTAAGACACATTATCTTTACCCGATTTTTATGTTAAACCTTTAGATCTATTAGTATAATTAGCCTGCTCTATAGACTATATACCTTAGCACCTGCCTTTAAATCTTGTTTATATAATAATATAGGGGGTTAGAATTCTACTCCACTACCTTCTATTTGTTTATCCTAATCGATAACTAGATCCTTAGGTTATTAATAAGTAAGCTTATATATTAGATTTTTATATAATAAGAAAGCTAATTTATATAATAGAGGGCTACTTTATAAGTTTTCAATTTATTTATTTATATTAGGTAAAATCGTATAATTTTATTACGAATATATATATAAGGAAAGGTCCGTCCTAAACTATTAGCTATTTTTTAAGTAAACTAAAATTATACTTAAAAGAGTATTCTTTTAAATATCTTAGGTTCAATCCTTGCTATGTTTAGTTAATCTAGCTATAGTATTACTTTAGACGTATACTATTTGCGACGGAAGAATTCTATTGCTATAGGTAATTAAATCTAAAGACCTACTTATAAACTTTCAGCTATAGCTCCGATTAATAAACATATACCTATAATAGTTATAACATTTTCGTTAGTATAAGGAGCTATTAAGAATATTATATTATAATCTAAACTTAAATTATTTTTAACCTTTTAGCTATAATTTAGACTATATCTTTATCTATTAATAATGGAGTATAACGTGTAGTCTCTAAGGATCTTAGAATAAAATACAGATTATTTTATTTTCGTTTCCTGCGGATAATTTATTTTTATCTATTCTTTATAAATTTTTAAGTTTTATATACGCAATTTAAGAAAGGTTTTCACAAAATTCTATTAAAAGACTTTAGAAGTTTCCCGCATATAGTTATATAATATAAGTGACATTACTATCACTTACGGCAATTTATTTAAAATGCAATTAATATAAATATGAAAAATCAAATACTTTTTGCTTACTATTAAACTGATTTTTAATATTTCTTATTGTTTCTAAATTTTCTTTAGTTAAAGTACCTCTATAAAGATCTTAAACTAAACATCAATGTTTATAGACAATATATTTAGAAGAATATAAAGGATAATCTTTAAAATATTAACGAACTATTGCAAAGCTTCTTAAATTAAGCGCTACTATAACAAATGCGTAAAATACTTTATCTTTAGTTTTTCTAGTTTTAGTATATAAATTTATAGTAAAAAAAGCAGCAATTATACTCTACTTAAAATATTAAAATAACTAGCTCCTCCTTCTATAGATGCTTTATTAGAGTAATTTTATTTTACCTTAATACGAAAAAAAGTTTAAACACTTGTTCTTAAAAACACTCTATTTTTCTTTCGATCATACACTTAATAATATTTTCTAGTTTAGTAGGATTAGACCTTATCCTAAAAGTTAAGATAAAAGCCTTGCCCGGTTTATTCCTGCTTTTAGCTTACGTAATTTATCTAAACCTAGTTCGGTTAAATGATCTTTATTCTTAATTAAAACCGCAGCTTTAGATCAATATAGATAATTAAGAAATTTCACTCCTCCTATAAGATGTTTAAAAAGGCAGAATTTTATTCTCAATCTCGGTAAATTTCTATACTCGGTAATTCGCAGTTCTATCTTTATCTTTGTAAATATTTCCGCAATCGAAACGAAATAAACAATTAAACTTTTTATTAATAGCTTATCACGAGCATGTTAAGATATTTTAAAAATTAATTGTATTTAATATCTAGAGCAATTACTTCGTTTCCGTACATTAATAAAGAAACAACCGAATAAAAAACCTTTTTTTTATAACCCTGTGTTTCCGTGAAGCCTGCTAATCATTCTAGATCTAGAATTTCTTTTTTACAAGCTGTGTTTTCCGGTAGTTAAACAGGCTGATTTTTAGGTTAGGAAAAGCTTCTCTTAATTAAAGAGATAAACCCTGATTTATTAAAGCTCTTAAAGCAATTAATTTATTTAATCCCTTAATAGTTAAACGTTCTTTTTGTCTAATAATTTCAAGTCCTTGTTTAAAGAGTTAATAACTTACTTCTTTAATAGTTGTTAACGGTTTTGCTTAAAGTGTTCCTGAATTCTTTCTAATTCTTTAATTAATTGTACTTTAAATTCGATAGTATTCTTATTTAAATAAAGATTTCCTACTCCAAAATAGGATTTTATTGCTTTTAATAAAGCTTAATCTCTCCTATAAAGAGAAATCTAAAAAGCCGCTTTAACCTTATAACCTATTTTAGATCTATTATTTTTATACATAGTTCAGGTAAAGTTACCTTCAGCGTCTATAAAGCTAGTAATTCAACCTAAGTGCTAATTAAGATATTCTTATAAATCTTATTGTTCTATCTTAGAGAATATTTAATTATCCTTAGATACTTAAACTGTTGTAGAAAACCCTCTTAAGTATATACTAGATGAGTTTATTTTACTATATAATATATTACTCTTTTTATTATAAGGTTTTATTTTAAATAGTTCTTTATACTCTTTTTTCTCTACTTTTAACTCTGCTTCCTTCTAGCTTATAAAATCCGCACCCTATTACCTAGTAAAGAGTATTTAGTAAAATATAAAGTAATTATCTTTAAACTAAATAAACTATAGACAACTATTTTATAGATAATTCGAAATATAAGAGTGTTTAATTCTAGACACTAGACAAGTTTTGCAAAATTCACTTCTTTTACTTAATATTGAAAAATAAGCTCTGCAGATTAATTCTCCCTCTTCGTTATTAGAGAAAACTAGGTTATCTTCTAATCTAAATTGTTAAATAAATCTAACAGACTTTCTAGAACTTTGTTTTATAATTTAAAACCCTACTAAAGATTTAAAGCCGTTGGTAAAGCTAGCTAATCAACTATTACTATCTAAAGGAGAAAGATCTAAACTTAAACAAGGTATTTAACTGTTATCTTGTTCGTTTATTTATTTTATAGCTTAATGTAATGCTTTTATTTTAGGTGTTCTTATATACCTATTAATTAAATTAATTACCTTTAAAACTTTTTTTTAGCGAGAATTTGTAATTAAACATGTCTATATTCTAGTTTACTTATTACTTTACTTACTTTTAATACACATAATATTTCTTTTAGCTAAAGGCTTATTATGTATATTAAAAGCAATAAATAATTTTAGACGAAATAGTTTAGTATTAGTATTCTTATTATAAACACCTATATAGCTATCTCCCTCTATTAAACTAGCTAAATAGGATTGCTGTTTATAATAAAAAATTCTTCTTATTTGTATATTAAGGCAATTGTAGCTTCTATACAAGCTAAAACTCGTATTTTTCTTTTTTACTATAAAAACACTATTTTTATATTTATTTATATTATATATTTAACATTTTTTAGTATTCTTACTTAAAGATTATAATATTATAAGCATACCTATTATTAAAAAACAATCTCTAACTCTATTAATTAAAAATACCGCTAAAGAACTTTAATTAGCTGCAATTTTAGTAAATTAAAAACTAACTAAAAGGTATAAACAAACTCCGACCAAACCTTGAAAGCATATATATAAAGAGTTAATATATACGTCCTGTACTTAAAATATAAGCCTTGGTATGTATAAATATAAAGGTTCCGACTGTGCATTAAGCAGCATTTCAGCCACCTACCGTTATACTAGTCTGTAGCGATTAATAAAATAACCGACGATCTTTAAGCTAACTTAACTTCGTTAATCGTTTTTAAAGGTATTGCTAATAATAACTATAACTTCACGTTATAATATATTTTCTATTTTATAAGCGTTTCACTTTCATAGCGCCCCTAATATATTTTTATTATTAACTATAATTAAATTTTATATAACATAGATTTATACATATATAGCCCTATTATATCTGCTAGTTTTATTTTCTAACGCTTATTAATGTAAATAACGTATTAATTAGATGTTTTTTCTTTAAATCTACTTGTTAATTAAAAGTTTTTACGTTACGTAGAACATCTTTAATATATTCTACTTCTTTATTTTTAAAACCTTTAGTATGTAAAATAGTTTGATTGTAAATAGATTTACCTCTATTATCTATTATTTTATAAGCTAACCATTTAAATGTTAATAATTTATCTAAATTATTAGGAATTCCTTTTAATTTATTAGTATAAAATATATTATAATAATAATTTAAACAAGGCATAGCTAGAGTTCTAAAATATAAAGATTGAGTTGTGGTGTTTATCTTTTTATTATGTTTAGTTAATATAGTAGGTTCTATTGCAGTTAATAGTTTTAATAGTTTCTATATACTTTTTAAATATTCACTTTTATACGTACCGTACCTTTAGAGTATAAAACGATTGTTCTATTTTAAGTCTTGTGTTATAACTAGGTTTAGCTCTTTTTATAGCCACCGTCACCTAATATTATTTTTACTAACGCTTGTTTTTATATATCAGTTAAAACATAATTATTTTTATATTGTTTAGAATATTTTATATTAATAGAATAACATCTTATTCGACGTGGATTATTAAAAAGTTTAAATAATATTTTATTATTGTTATTAAAATTTAATTATCTAAGGCTATTAAGGTTACCTTTATATCCTACAAACATTAACAAGTAATTATTTCCAGTTACTAGTATAATCATCATAAAAGTAAATAAGCTTAAATAGCTAAAGAATCTTTAATTATGCTTTTAAATCAAATTTATCCTACAATTGATTTATTAGGTGTTTAATATTAACAATAGTTATTTATCTAAAAAACTTCTACTTATATTCATACTAGATTTTATCTTTTTAATAGAATTTATACCTTTTACTATAAGAGAAGCACGATTAATTATTAAATTGTAGATTTTATATTAATTAAGATAATTTTAAAGTTTTATACTAATAATAAGGTTTTTGTTAAAAAATAGAACTATTATATTGGTAATATCTGCAAAGATAACTATTGTTAAACTAATTCCAGACTTACCTCCGTATTTATATTTCTTTCTTAATCCTTAATATTTTACTATTTTCTCTTCTTTATTAATCTAAGATCTTTACTATGTTAAGATATTCTAAATCTTAATTGTACTCGATAACCTAATTTACTATTAGTTAATAGCATACGAATATTAAAGTTTCCCTCTATACTAACAAATACTAAAATTCAATCGGGGTCTACATTATTATAATTTATTATAGGTCTTTTAATAGGAGTATACCTTACAAACTCTGATTTTAACGTGTTAGATAAACCTAAATTCATTGATGCTTTTATATTTACTATTTGATTTAAACCTTCGATAGTAAGATAAGCTTTATTATTTATAACTTTTACCGCTTGTTTAAACAATAAAAAATCCGCAGCTTTTTAAGTTAATAACGGACATGTTTTTCAATAAATAATAAGTTTATTTAAATCTTTAATTAAATCTATTAAATAGTTAACTATATCTCGGTTTAGAGCTATATATATAAAACCAATACCTCCTAAGTATTGTTATAATAGTTATATTAAGTTAAGATCTTTTATATGTAGAGCTAATTAAAATTTTAATTAAACACGTTAACCTTTTATACCCCTCCTTACTATATGGCCACCCTAGATAATATAAACCTTACCCTACTACTCCCGATACTATATAATATGTTATAGTTATAAGAAGATTCCTAAAGACCCCTAACACCGGCCCCTGGCCTCCGCTACCTGAAAAATAATAATAAATATATTAATAGTAATTATCTTCTACTTAAATATATATATATTAGTTTACCGTTAACTAAAAGAGGCTTACTTTTTCTTAATCGTCTTATAGCTATACTTCGTGATATACTTAAAAATTTCGCACAATTAGAAAGTGAAGTAAATGTATTAAGAACTAGCCTATCTTTATCTTAAACTTCTATACTTATATTAGCAGGAGGAAGAAATCTATTTAAAGACTTTATAACCTTAGAAAGGGGACCCCGTTAAGGTAACCCTTTCCGGGGGTCCCCTTTTCTTCTATCTTTTCTTTCTTCGAAATGTGATCCTTCTATTAATAACTTATAAATCTTATCTTATAAAAGCGCCCTGTCTATAATAGGAGTTGATCTTAATTTAGAAGATAATAATCGATTACTATTTATCTAACTTAAAATAAGATTTATTACTTTAACTCCTTTTTCTATATAGTATAGACCTAAATTACGAATCTTTAAGATAGCTCTTTAATCTTAAAAATCTTTTTCTTTCTTACTATGTTAGGATAAAGAGTCGAAAAAGGGAATTAGCATATTTGTTATAAAATCGCTTTAACTAATAGCTAAATTAACTATATATATTTCATTGTTTATAGAAAGGTGTGAAACATCGTGGGGGCTACACTTAGCGTAACGAAGTTCTTCTTATAAACTATTAAAGAAGTTTTTTAGCTCTTTTATTAAAGCTAAATCCTTAATAGATTGACCTATAGAAAGTCTAGGGTAATAATCCTTATTTAAAATATAGAACGAACCTTTACCTTTTATAAACCCTAGAACTTAATAAGGAGTAATCCGGAATTTTCTAGATTCTATAGTACTAAAATAAGATCTGTTAATGTTTATCCCTTTTTTAAGTATATTTATTTTAAAAACAAACTTCGAAGTTCTTTGTTTATTACTTATATAAAGCTCGTAAGCTTTTTTAAAATCTAAAAAATTGAAATGTTTTTAGGTATTTAAAGGATAATTACTAAATATATCGATTATTCTAGCCACATCTACTTATTTCGTTATATTAAAATAAGATTGTGACTAATAAGTGAAAATTCTCCTTATACTTAGTGATTTTTATATAAATTTTAACATTTCTAAATTATCTTTATAAAGATATGATTAAAATTTAAAAGAAAAAGTACGAGAGCCTATGCTCTTAATATAGCAGGAACCTTCTTTATCGGTTCCTCTATAAAATCATTTAGAAAAATTATCTTGCCTTATTATAGTACTATATCTACGTAAACTTAATTTATTTTAGAATAGCAGTTTATTTTTATCGGGTGTATATCTATGCATTATTGCTTAACGTCTCTCTTTATTTACATTATATCCTGCGATGTATGCGTAAGTATAGTAAACGCCTTACAAACTTAGCTAAGCGTTAGATAAGGAAGAGGGCGAGAAAAAATAGTTTAAACATAATATAATTAAAGGATTTATAGAATTATAAGTTGAAAAATTATTATAAATCAATTAGTTAGAACGGGTTTAACGTAGGGATTTTAATTTAGTTGCTAGTTAAGATTAAGTTATATTTATCTTTCTCGAGCATAACAAAGTTCGACTTAGTTGTAGCCCGAAATTCTTATAGCACATTAACCTACTAAGTAACAATTTACGTGTTTTATTTCTATCTACTATTATACTAAATAAACCCTAACCGTCTATTAAGCCAGATCAGACTTTAGGGTTTATAATAGTAGAATTATAAGTAGAATAATTTTTTAAATCGAATTGTTTAGATAGGACTTTAATATAAGAGTTTTAACCTTATTGCTAATTAAAACCGAGTTTTAAATCCCTGTTCCTTTCGAAACCCCTTAAAGTACACCTTAAATCTGTTAATTGTAGTTTAATCGATTAACTGCCGTTTACTCTTTGCTCTTTTATAACAATACTATTTAGTATTGTTAACTTAAATCCGCGATTGTCTATTTCGTTTTTACTTATCTTAAGGCTTGTTACCGTACCTAAGTAATTACTTTAGCTACTTATAGTTTTTTAACTATACCTTAGTACCTTAAGCTTTAAGATATCCCCGGAGTTTAACAGTTTATCCTTATAAACACTTTTTCCCTTAACGTGTCCTCGAGGATTATAGCTTATATATCCTATAAAATAAATATAAACTAAAGAACTTATTATTTATATAGGTATTAACATAGACTATATCCTAATTAAATAGATTTCATATTTTAATATCAATACACATATCTCTTATTTAAACTAGTTAGATCTAAAAAGAAATATATATATGTTTATATAAATAGAAATCAAGGTATAGCTTTAGCATATTTTTTTTTAAGGTACAAAAATAGCGCAGCACAAATATACCCTTAAGGAGTTTATTACCTAGTATAGGTAAGCTATCTACTATATATAGTGTTGTTTAGATAATCTTATCTCTTTACGATATCACACTCGTTATAAGACTCGACTGTACATTCGCGAGCATTTTATCTCTATGTAAGTAAACTAGTCTATAGCGACATTTATAACTACCGACGGTCTTTAAGTAAAAAAACTATATCTAGATTTTCCTTTTAAGATCTTATTAACCGTTTTTACTTAATTATATAAGTATAGAATTGTAGGATTATAATCTTACTCTATTCCTCTAGATTTGTTAAATAATTGTTTTTATGCTTGTTTATTTATATATCTAGCTTAATTCCTCTTCTATTAATTAAGCGCACATAAACACAGACAACGATGCTCCGCTATATAGTTTTCGTATTAGTAACATATATTTTAGTTTTTACTTTTAAAAGCTAAACCCTATAAATATATTACTAGGCTATATAGGGCTAAAAACAGCTACTCTTTCAATTTTATAATTATTAAGTAAAACTTAATGTTTTACTAAATCTTAGATTTCTACATCTATATATTTACTTAAAGTATTAGGATATACTCCTATAATAAAAGCAGCCTTTAATAAAGTATTTCCTGTTAATATTTCTCCACTTAATTTACGTATCTTATATATACAACTGCTTTGTTAATATATTCCTTTCCTTGTTAAAATATCTCTTACTCGACTATTATAAAGATGTTCGATAACAGGTATAGTAGAAAATAGCTTATCTCTTTTATCTTTACTTAAATATAGCCCCGGTGCTATATAAGTAGATAAACGGTAATTATTTATCGTGTAAGATAACTTTAACATTATTCTTTTTACCTTATCTTTTATATAAGCCCCGTTATAGACAACTTTATATATAATCTTAAAATCTTAAAAGTCTTTAGCCTTTTTAGTTAAAAATGTCATATTATCTAAAAAAGGTACTAAATAATTATTTAAAACTCTAACATTTTTAATAGTAATTGCTACGCTACTTTTACTATTATATCTAGCTTTTATTATTATAACAGCTATAATAAAAGAGTTTTTAAACTTATACATACTATATGTATTAAAGCCTAGAGATTTTCTAAAAATTCCTTAATTTAAGTAAAACCTTTAGTTGTGCTCTAGTTATTTCTATATAAAAAACGGGTGTTAAATTCTCTCTTCTTATAAAAAAGGATCCGTCTCCTTCTATAAACCCTAACAATCAGCTTTTTATAACCACAATTTTATAATTATCTAGTCTATTAAAATTAACACGATAAGTATTCATTTTATTTTTTAAAGGCACGCTACTACTATTATATCTTTAACTAACTCAGCGTTTAAACTTTTTTCTCTATATATATATAAAAAAAAAGCGTTCTTTAAATCTAAATAATCTAAGTGTTTAGTTGTATTTAGGTTATACTTATTAAAGATAGAAATTAATAATTTTATACCTTCTTTATCTATAACATTAAATATACAATAATTTTTATAGGATCGAACATTACTAATTTTTAATTTACTATATATATATTTTAAAACACCTAGATCATCTTTATATAGTGCTATCTTTAACAGAAAGGAAAAACTTAAGATCGTTACTTTATCTTTTTTTAATATAGGATTAATAAAAAAATTAGATTTAGCATCCGATAACCCGACAAATTATTAAAGAAAGTTTTCTTCGTCCTTAAGAGTAGTATTAAAAAGGACCTTTTATGCTAGATTAGCCTATAAGAAAGGTCTTTAACGAGATATCTATTTAGTTTAGTATTTAAATAAGCTAAGCAAAGAAAACCGCCGCCTATGCTTCGTTTATTAATAAAAATCACCTTATACAGTTGGATTTTTACTAACATAGCATCTATATATTAAATAAATAATATACACACACAATTTACTATTTAACTATTAAATTAAAAGTCTTATACTATATTAAATAATTCACTATGTAATTATCTAAATAAGTATATAGATACCTAATTATTATTTAATCCTACTTTAAAAAAGCTAATAATAGCTAATATTGTTGTTAAAACTATATATAGACAACTTAATAAACGACTACCTATCACACTAACCTTTCTACTAAAAAAGCCGGAAACTATACACCTTAGTAATAGTAACACAATTATACTTAAATATATTATTTATATTTAATAGCAATACTTCCTCCTCGTTTTCCCCTTTTACTATAGGCGGCCTAAGGGTGCAAACTTCGTACGCCCTAAGCAGCCCTTAGGTAGGCTAAGGTATTACTATAATCTTTAAATTATGCTTAATTATATCTTAAGCAAATAATTATAAGCTTTTTATATCCCGCCTTATTACCCTTATACCCCCTAAAGGCGGGTTATAGTTTAGTAAAGATTAGGAGCTATTATAATTATAAACTAACCTACATTTAATCGATAAACTACGCACTAAGTGCCCGTATAAGGCGCTGGTGTTTAGCTGCGGATCATCTATTTTCTTTCTTTATACAAATCGTTTTTACTATATAACGAGTCATTACCTATTTTATTAATTACATTACTATATTAACTTAGTAGATTTATCTTTAAGACTTTCCCGCAATTAAAAAGTTTTGCCTATTAAGACTAAATAAAGGTTTACTTTACCTCTATTAACTAATTTCTCTTAAAGCCTTACTTATCCCTATGATTATTTTTAGCTTTATTATAGAGGCCGGCTTCGCTAGCCTGTATCGTGAAACCCGCCTCCTCCTTAGTAATCCAAGAAGCACCCTTTAAAGATAAAATCTTTTTTAAAGCTACCCCGTCTTCTTTTAAATGCTCTTTATTTTTAATTATTAAAGCTACACTTTTAAAATCCAAGAAGTTTAAATATTTTAATCCTCCTATATTATATTTATTAAAAAAAGGAATTATATAATTAACTATATTATGAATTTTTATAACAATGAATTCATAAACTAAACGATTTTTATATTTTACTACATACCCGCAGCTAAAAGATTCTACAAAACCTTCTAATAAAAATAAATCTCTCTTATCCTAAGCTATAGAAAAAGTATAATAAAGTGGCGAGCTTCGCCTTACTTTTAGTTTTAGAATTTTAAACTACTATAAAGAAATTCGATTCTCCTATAGCAAATCCAGCTCTTTATTCTTTAGTTAACGTAATAATATTATAGCTACTATTTACTTTTTTAGGTAAAGCACTTATAGGAGTACTATCGGAAAAAGCTTCTTTTAGTATAATAGATAAACCTTAATTTATAGAACTTTTAATATCAACTATTTTTTCTATCCTTTTTAAAGTACTATGTTCTTTTTCTAACATTAACTTAAGAATTTCTTTAAAAAACCTATAGTCGGAATATCTTTTAGTTAATAAAGGATAATTATTAAAGTGTGGAATAATTATATTAGTTATATCTTTAATAGTACTAACTCGAAATTCTACTATAGAACTTTTATTAGGGTTAGATACATAACTTATACGTCTTAAATATTCCTAAAGTTTAAGAATTAAATCTCTATCTCTTTTATGCATTTTTATTTAAGTTTTAGCTTAAACATTTCATCCTGTTTTATATGTAGGATTTTTTAATATAGTTAATATAAAAGAACTTTCAGTATTAAAAAGTCTAGTTATAAATCAAGGATTAATAGAATAATTTTTAGTTGCTTCGCTAGCAAGCTTTAAAGTTGTTATATTATAATTTCTTATTGCAATTTTTACTGATTTTGTGTTGCGAGCCCGAAAGGGCTCGCAATACTAAATAGCCCGGAGAGCCTCGGTACTTAAAGAGTGGCGCCTTCGGAACGAAGCTTCGCCTATAAAAGGATTATGAAAATATCTTATAAGGGGCGCAGCGGGCTGCGCCCTTTCATAACAGCTTAAGGATAGACGGTTTAATTTAAGAGATATTAGTCTATAAAAAGCAACTAGAATTGTTAAGCCGATAGCAGATTTTGCCCTAGCAACTACTATAATGTAGATAGCATACGTTTATCCTATAATATCGTTAAAGTTAATAAAACTTATTAATATTAAGAATGTTATAGATAATAGTATTATTTCTATCGAAATAAGCATTAATATTATATTTTTTCTATTAAATACGAATCCTAAGATTCCTATTAAAAAAGGTACTAAGGTTAAACTTATGTTTTTATTTTATATAAATTAAATTATTAATACGTTATATACTAATACACATATATATTATTTTAGTTATTAATCTAATAACAAGGGGCATTGTAGATTTAAACTATAATCTTAATGTCCGTAGCATTATGTTTTACCTTTAAACTAATACCCCTTTTAGTTAGGCTATAAGATCCTTTTATAAGAACTATTAAAAAGGGTTTAGTTTTTCTAGGCTTTCTATAAAAGCTTCCGCTTAAGGAATAGTAATATTTACCTCCTTATATAGCTAAACCTACTTATTAAAGTTTATAATTATCCTTACTTTCTAGCCTTAGTAAAGCGTTAGTAGTTTTTTAAAGCGGTTTATCGCTATAAAGCCTTTATAATCTTATATTATCGTCTAGGCGAGCTTAAGGTTATTACGAAAGAATATTATATTATGCTTTAATAATAATGCTAAAACCTATATAAGTAGAGCGTAGCTAAAACTAGCTAGAATTATTATAGTAGTTAAGTAAATTACTTCTTAATATATCGCTAGTTTACGCTAGCGTGTCTAAACTTTAGCCTTAATCCCTTTATAAGCTAAAATTTTTATGCTAATATTAAGTTAAAAAGGTCTTTTTAATAAAGAACTAAAAAATCTTAGCTTAGTGATATATTAGCCGCTAAGCAGTTTACTATTAAAGCGCCGTTTTTTCTTTCGCGATTATAAAGCTACCGTTTAGCCTTCTTAGTATTTATATAGTAAATTCTACTTATTTAATAGTAGCTATTTTTCTTATTCCTTAAATAAGAGTTTATTAAGAGGAGTTTATAATTAAATCTTAAAAGATTATAATTAAGTTAGCTTAAATAAGGCTTTAGTTTACTTAAATATTTATATAAGGTTAAATACATCTCCTAGGCCTTGCCTTTTTATAAATTTATAAGTATATATAGGAAAATTATAATAGTTTATTAAGACTTAATAGTTAAATATAAAAAGAAACCTTAACTATTTAAACGCTTTAAAACTTCCGGATAACTACTTATTATATTAAGTTACGTCCTTTTATAGTAATATCTTAGCTAAATTTAAGAGGGTATTTAATTTTAATATATTAATAAAGTTTATTCTTTAAAGGTAATACTTTACTATAAAATCTATATACTTAATCTGCTTTTAGAACTCAATTTACTATAATATAGATTATAGTCTTCTTTAAATTTTTATTAATATCCGTTTAAGCTTTTTTTATCTTGTATTTTTTATTCTTTTAATAGTTATAAATCTTTATTATAGTTCTTTTCTTAGTTATAAGGTATACTTAGTTGAAATTTAACATTTATAGGAATATAGTCTTAAAAGTCGTTTTTCTCTTAAGCTAAGAGACTTTAATTTATATCCTTAGCTATTTAATCGGGTTTTTTTCTTAACTTTATAAACACTATAAAGCTTATAATATATCCGCCTTAACTAAGCGGTCTATTAATATAACTTATAGTCTTAGTAAGCCCTTAATAAATAGTTAAGGCATCTTAAACTATCTTTTAATATATATAAAGTATAGCTAGTTAGGCCTTATCTTTTTATAAGTTAAACTAATTTTTTTTAAATTAATAAGTACTTTTAAGATTATTAAGTATATTTAACTTTAAACAAAGAAAGAAATTCCCTATATTTATAAGTTTATTAATTAATATTCTTATTTCTTATTAAATAGTATAAGGATTCCTATTAATAGATATTTAGCTTTTAATAAATTATTATAATTAAGGAGTTTAGCTAATAAAGCGCGGTCTTAGCTTTATAATATTCGCGTAATATTTAAGACTTAAATGTTACGGAATCCAGACGGCCACGCCCGGACTCCTTACTCTACTCCTAAGGAAGCCCCACGGAACCCCGCGACGGGAACGCCCGGAACACGCACTATAAAGGCTCGCTTAAGGAGATACGATGAATATTACCGGTTAGACCCCGCTAAGGTTTCCGGGATATAACTACGGATAGTTAGGAGCCTACCTAACTATAGTTTACGATATATCTAACTATAAGAGATACTATAGAAACTATTAAGCGGATTCCGCCGGTATCTTTAGGGGATTTCTAAGGATTTCCGCGGGATATCCTAACTATAGTTCGACCTATTTTTAACTATAAAAGCACCCCGGAAGATATAGGATAAACCTTACCGCGATTTCTAAGGGATATCTAGGGATATTTAAGGGATTTCCTTAACTATAGTCTATAGTGTTTTTAACTAAGCTTATACTTAGTTTATTAAGCGATTTTATAAGGATATCTACGGTTTACTCTATATACTATAGATAGTATAGTTAAAGATCTTTAGAATTAGCTTAAAGAACTAAGTATAAAGTAGCTAGCTATACCTTTAAGAAATAGATAAGCTTTT